>CAIIXF020000270.1:0-25000 GCA_903813345.2 Owenia fusiformis | reverse complement strand
AATCAGAATATGTCATAAGTTGATTATGGAGGTCCGTTTGACACAGGATGAGCCAAAAATCAAATCTAAATAACTCAGTCATCCAGAATGGCTTTTAAATCATATTTAACTCAATTGAACCTTGTTCAATGTTCTTCCATTTTACTAAAGTTTCATTGGTCTATTTCCAATGGTCGTGATTTTATGGCCATTTTCCAAGACATGCTCCAAATGTCAAAACATACCACAATCACCCAATATGACACCGCAGAATTCTATCGCTTCTATCGGGCTATTTCAAAGATAACCCTAAAAGCATCAGAGAGTTGAGACTAGAGATTAGAAGGAAATTACACAAGAGCCATTACACAAGTACGTAACCTTTGCATTTGTTCGACTTTACAGTACTTCTCAAAAGAGAGCTTCGTCTTCCGAAGTTTAAAACTAGACTCTGCGCGCAGAGTATTACACAAGATATCTGTGTGTAGTCAGAAAACTTCACCCGATGCGTTCAAGTATGCCCCAAACGACAAAAACGGCATTGTGAGCGTTTTTCATGTTTTTTGAAGATACCTTGGAGTAACGTTCATTGAAATATGGAAGTGTGATCAACTACATGGCGCCATCTTTCTATCGACATAAAACCTATACAAACACTGATATTGATCCATTGACAAGTTAAAAAATGCAATCGAAGGATAACATTGCAACAGTTTATGGAAATATTGAAACAAATATGCCCATCTTAACTTTTGTAATCCAGATAGTAAGGGTAGTAAAGCTGTGGGCATTGTATTTTAATTAGGGAGTTTCAGCCATGTCATATATTTGGAAAAATAACAAAGCAAAGAACATCAAAAACAACGGCAACGCATAATAGCCAAAACAAAACAAAACAAAATATACAAAAGCTAGGACAAGTACATGTTTTCATTTTTCCCATATAATGTTGATTAAATCGAATATAAAATACACCCTACACATTCTTTCAATCGCTTATTTTTTAATTTCAAAGTTGCCAAGAATATTGTGAGGAAGACTGTATATATTACTTTAACGTGCAGCCATGGGAAGTTACAGCTGTGATAAATTACCGTAAAAATTATGAATATGATAAAATCTAACATTGCATATTGTTTAACAACAATAAATGTGAGTTAAATGTACAACTTCATGTATTCCATATGTATTTCATCTAGGAAGTGAAACCAATCTTATTTCTGACTATACGCGATGTCGCTCATGTCAAAACCATACAGTTGGCTGTATCCAGTTGTACCACTCCATGAAATTTTGAAATATGGATTTTGAATTCAATTTTCAGTGTTTTCTTTATAAAACTTCATATTGAAAGTTCATAATAGAAATAACAAATACTAGTATATAAAAGATATTTAAAAGGTACACGCCTACGACGTAAACGAAAACAACATCCTCCTAAGCATGTATCCAGAATCCGTACAGTCCTTCTTGTAAAAAGAAAGAATATATTCTGGATTTTGAAGCCCTGTGATCGGAGGATGCAAAACAATCGCATGACTCAAAAGTTAATGTACGAATTTTGAGAAAATCTTATAAGCTTTTTCGAATTTTATGGAATAAATATAAGTCATTAGACCCTATAGTATGGATGGATAATGTAACGATGCAATTTGAGTAGCTCGTGAAAAAAAAATTGTGAAAAACTATAAAAGTGTCCAAATGAGGAGAAAGGTATTGTAGAAAAATGGTCAGATAATCTAGTATGAAAACTAGATGATGACTAGAACAATAGTTTTGAAGATATTGCACTATTTGAAAATCTCATGAAAAGTTTATCTCCATGAATAAACCTAAATATTGTAGAATTGTAGAAAAATCTGAATTATAAGAACATAGGTATAATTGTGATTTCATGCTCAGTTCATGTATCTGTAATTTATGTCCAGTTTCATTCGCTCTAGCGTAGTTAGGTATCTACATGCAGAATGTTCTTAGATAAATTCATGTTGGTCTATGATATCGCTTATTAATTACATTAATTGTAGAAACCAATCAAGAATACAAGTACCGATTTACCAGTTTATATATTGCAATTTTAATTGGTTTCAAAAAACCCTTATTAGGAAGTTTAAGCTTGCATATAAAATCGAAACGCCAACCTATGAGTATGACCAATGGCCCATGCAAATGCATCGCTTAAATATTTTCCGTTCACGTTTAGGTTGTGAAGCTTAAACTACCTATTTTATGTTACGTCGTACGAATACCATTGTACACTCGTTTCCGAATGGCTATCACAATCCTAGAAAAATTGTAGAGCTCAAAGTAAAGATAACATTGAAGATAATATGAGAGCCATATCGAATGATGAATGTACAGGTATCGTCAATAACTTCTCGCGACATGTGCAAGTCTGTCTGCAGATAGGTGGTAGCCATTTGAGGCATGTTATTTTCTTTAAGGTGGCTTAAAATGCTGCTAATTGTTTCGTGAAGCCACTCAGTAAAATTACGATTTCTCTGCAACCTGATGTCCAATCAAGATCATTCAAGTATCTATGTGTTCCTGACACGTTTGGGCGTCCAGGAATTACAACGTCAACCTAAAGTTGCATGTGAAATTTACGTAATTCATGACTGAAATCGGGAAGAAAAAATAAAAAGACTATACGCCTCGTTAAATGGCCATCGAATGGGCCATACACAAGCTACAGTGCTGGAACTGTGTTACCTCAAAGGACATTGAACCAACTTCAATTTGCCAAAAATATTTGTGAAACTCTTCTACGTGAAAAGGGAAGGCGGAAGTAGTATATAGGTACATGTCCGATAATAAAAATTAATTAGTGTGAAATTACATTATGTTGCTGAAACAATCTTAAAATACAACCTTGTACATGTGTTCATTCACACAATATTTATACTGGGCTAAATAGTTGGGCATTGTATAATATTAGGACATTCTTAACTTGAATTTATAATTTTGTTATACACTCCTCTCAATAAGTTTGGCAATTGGCAATTTTCATTGAAAAGTAAATCAAACCCTACAATGTTTTTAATCTTAATTTTGTCGCTTTGTTTAAAATAGTTCGGAAGTTTATGACCAATTTGATGGGTTTTTAAAAATCGTGAGTTGTAATGAGGCTTTGATACGTAATTCAGAATGGGGTTTATGGTTGCTAATCTTATGAGTCGGAGTGTACATTGTCTCTCTCGTGTCGACATTGGTCAGGCACTGCTTTTGATATGTGCATTAGTTTAGTGCGTGTGACATTGCTTTTAATATCTGCATTATATTAGTGCTTTAGACATAAATAGTTAAATCCACTATCTTTATAACTGCATCATTGATCGTTTTTGAGGAATCAGTTAAATTAATCATTGAATAAATAATCATTAGTCAGCAACCATATGCCTCTTTATCATTTAATATGATATCAATCTCTTTAATCTTAATAATGACAAAGCTATTAAAGACCATTTACGATTCCAAGATAAGATGTCTAAAGATGCGTAACCATGGTAACGGAATAATATTACAATACATAGCAATCATAGCAACCAAAGAGAGTTGGCAAGGGCGTCCACCTGAACATTGAACCTTACACGGTTACCATTCGAAAAAGCATGGATGCCATAAATCAAGACCCTGAGGTGGGGTAAATGTTTTGACACGATACAGAGACATGAGCTGCAGAGCTCTGTTGTTCTCATGAATGGAACTTTCAAGTTTTTTTTAAAAGCAACAAGCTCCATCATTTTCTCAACATCTATTTCAAAGGAAATAACCTCCCAGAAATCTTTACATCGTTTCTAAAATCTTTGGAAAATGCATGTAGCTTATTTCTCAGTCAAGTTTTTTGAACTTCAATGCTTAAATGTTTGGTGTTGTTTTCCTCGACTCTTGTATATGTTTTTCTTGAAGTGATATAGGCATTTTCATCACTGGACATCACTAACGCACCCGGGCTGGCACCGCAACTGAGCGAATTTTCGATTGTTCTTTAGGGTTAGGATAAGGGGTTAGTGTTGAAGTACTAAAGTATCTTCGGCATCATTTGTTGCGATCGACCAAAAATCGTTACCCATTCGTCATACCATTTGGTCTTTCCGTCTTAATGTCTTTTTTTGTGACCTGTCTGCCACTTTAACCTCTTAAACACCAAGCTTGAAAAGAAAACATGTTTGTAAGTTTTAAAAAGAAATTGTTGTGGTAGGCAGGAGGTTACAAAGCTTATCTGTTATGCACTGTTTATATCAATGTCTCATTTTTAAATATACACTCCCTCCATAAGTATGGCAACTATAAGCCCCCTTCAGATCACTTATCAAGCCTGTTTATGTCTGACGATTTAAGAAAATTAATCATGCAAACTTGTCATAAATTTCCCAAATAGACTTAAGGGATAGACTTAAGATTCAAATATTATAATGAGACTTAAGGGATAGACCTAAGATTCAAATATTGTAATGAGACTTAAGGGATAGACTTAAGATTCAAATATTATAATGAGACTTAAGGGATAGACTTAAGATTCAAATATTATAATGAGACTTAAGGGATAGACTTAAGATTCAAATATTATAATGAGACTTAAGGGATAGACCTAAGATTCAAATATTATAATGAGACTTAAGGGATAGACTTAAGATTCAAATATTATAATGAGACTTAAGGGATAGACTTAAGATTCAAATATTATAATGAGACTTAAGGGATAGACCTAAGATTCTGATATTGTTATGAGACCTAAGGGATAGACTTAAGATTCAAATATTGTAATGAGATTAAGGGATAGACTTAAGATTCAAATATTATAATGAGACTTAAGGGATAGACTTAAGATTCAAATATTATAATGAGACTTAAGGGATAGACCTAAGATTCATATATTGTAATGAAACTTAAGGGATAGACTTAAGATTCAAATATTATAATGAGACTTAAGGGATAGACCTAAGATTCAGATATTGTTATGAGACCTAAGGGATAGACTTAAGATTCAAATATTGTAATGAGACTTAAGGGATAGACTTAAGATTCAAATATTATAATGAGACTTAAGGGATAGACTTAAGATTCAAATATTGTAATGAGACTTAAGGGATAGACTTAAGATTCAAATATTATAATGAGACCTAAGGGATAGACTTAAGATTCAAATATTGTAATGAGACCTAAGGGATAGACTTAAGATTCAAATATTATAATGAGACTTAAGGGATAGACCTAAGATTCAAATATTGTTATGAGACCTAAGGGATAGATTTAAGATTCAAATATTGTAATGAGACTTAAGGGATAGACTTAAGATTCAAATATTATAATGAGACTTAAGGGATAGACTTAAGATTCAAATATTGTAATGAGACTTAAGGGATAGACTTAAGATTCAAATATTATAATGAGACTTAAGGGATAGACCTAAGCTTCAAATAGTGTTATGAGACCTAAGGGATAGACTTAAGATTCAAATATTATAATGAGACTTAAGGGATAGACCTAAGATTCAAATATTGTTATGAGACCTAAGGGATAGACTTAAGATTCAAATATTGTAATGAGACTTAAGGGATAGACTTAAGATTCAAATATTATAATGAGACTTAAGGGATAGACTTAAGATTCAAATATTATAATGAGACTTAAGGGATAGACCTAAGATTCAAATATTGTTATGAGACCTGAGGGATAGACTTAAGATTCAAATATTGTAATGAGACTTAAGATTCAAATATTAACAGGCCTTGATATGGTATCTAATAAAACTCCTATTCGCCAAACTTATGGAGGGGAGTGTACAACTTTTTTTGTGAACAGTATCAAAGTCATATGCATGATAGGAAACACCAGTTTGTAATTGGTGACCGTTTATGGACTATCAAGACTATACATGGCTGCCAGACCTAAAAATATTGTAAAATGTCCTCATTGCACCATCAGGCCATATCCACAAATATATGTGAATCAAGTTAAATATCAAGCCACAGTATATAGAGGTTACTTAATGGGAGGTTTTTGATACAGGGTATATCTGAGGGAAATACAATATATCTACCCGGGTGTCCGCGGGGACCGAGAGTTGAAATATTGTATTTACCGAGGGATATACCCTGTATCAAAAATCGAGCATTTAATAACTGATTTATCATATACTTAGTAGATTATGAAGATTATTAAGTATGCATTGAATGTTATGGAACCCTCATGTAATAATTACAAATTACAGGGTGACCGGAAAGTAAAGATACAAATGCTCTCATTTCAAGAGATTAACCTGTTATGAGATGAAATTACTACAGATTGTAGAATGACATTATAACAATATATCCTGCAACTGTCATGACTTTCAGTTTTAAAATAAAAAAGTTATGGCCGTTATGGTAACGGAAGTCTAATGCACCCCTCTTTGTTATAGCTGGATATTCTTTAAAATAAACTGCAGTTCATTCTAGCGTGTTGCAACCTAAGTGGGGTTTAAGGATAAAGTAAAACAAACATCCAATATCACTAACTATGTAAGCACAAGTCCTTTTTAGGGGAAAAACTAAAGAGCCTTACAAAAAAACAAAAAGAAATATAAACAGCTTGGACCAAAACCAGCTTTAAGGAAAACAAACATCCAATGTCACTAACTATCTAAGCATAAGTCTTATACTGGCAAAGACTAAAGAGCCTTACGAAACATAAGAAATATAAACAGCTTAGACCAAAACCAGATTTAAGGAAAACAAACATCCAATGTCACTAACTATCTAAGCATAAGTCTTATATAGGGCAAAGACTAAAGAGCCTTACGAAACATAGGAAATATAAAACAGCTTAGACCAAAACCAGCTTTAAGGAAAACGAACATCCAATGTCACTAACTATCTAAGCATAAGTCTTACATAGGGTAAAGACTAAAGAGCCTTACGAAACATAAGAAATATAAACAGCTTAGACCAAACCCCCTCCCTATTGAAATAAATAACCAGATTAAAAACCACAACATCTGGTATAACATGTCATTTATACTGACGTCATTAATCAATTTCATTTTGTAAGACTGGCCACTGTAAATAAATTAATAAACTAAATTATTGGAGATTTCCAATATTCTTTGATATTGATAATAGGTGTAAATACTGGGCTCGTGGATGCTGGATCTTTCCGAATGGTATAACGGATTGGGCAAGAGAGTTTGGCTGACAAAGTGGTCACAATATTGCAGCCAAGGGTCCACTAAAAATCATACAAAATATGTTATCAGCTAACATCAGTCCTTTATCTGATAGACCGACCCAAATTTGGATTTCATAATCCTACAAAATATAACATGGACAATCATGTGACTTGAAACACCCAATATGATGAAAGGAAGGCCAGTAGACCAATCCTTTTAGATAAACATTGGGTATAAAAGGTGGTCAAAATTGTTAGCCATCACCTTCGAGTCTACTTCAAACATGTTGTGTCTCATCCTTACTCTTGTTGCTGCAGGTAAGTTTTAGTAAAAATTCTAAAGATTTGACGTCCATATAATAATTATTAAATTTTTCAAGAAATTATTGTACTTTAATATGATGTGGATTTGTTTCCTTAAAAAACTCACTATATGTTCAACAAACAGAATCACCATTAGATGGTCATACTAGCTTTTGATTATTGGGGATAATTTCAACTTTGAACTAATACAATGTCCATGACCACAAATAGATTTTTAAGGGAGTGAACTAAATGTCTTTTACTCATAGAAAATACAGGGTCTGACCATTTTTATATGGTACATATTCAGGATAAAGGTTTATTTTAAAAAGGGTCATTTTAAGAGTCGATAAGTAACATTTCCACAATTTCAATAGTTTGTTATTTCTTGAATAAATACTTAAGAAAAATTGCTAAAGAGTAAAACATTATAAAATATCTTAGCGAATCCTACCCTACAGGTGTACAAGTATTAGTACTGAAAACTGAAAATAATAAGTTTTAGTTTAAAATACTGAATATGTTATAATTTCACTGCAGCTTCGGCCTTCCCAAAGAACCCTGTTCCAGCTCTGTTTGAGCCCATCCCCAGGGAGCTGATTGTCAATGGAGAGATTGCCCAACAGCACGCTTGGCCATGGCAGTTGTCCCTGAGGACCACTGGCCACATCTGCGGAGCCATCATCACTGATGCTACCTGGGTCACCACTGCAGCTCATTGTGTCAACAAGTAAGCTTTAAATATGTTTGTACTTTGTATTGATATCTATATTCCTGTCTTCCACTATAGGAGAGGAATAGTTCTTAGCTATGTATTTTCAAACTCACTTATTTGAGTAAATCTACAAAACACCCAATACCATAGTAAGGTCGATACATTCAACTGCCCAATAGTACTATACATCCGACATTCAAAGCTTCTATTAAGTTGAATACACTAGTCCCTATGTTTTCATTTCTTTCTTAAGATTACTTCTATTTTCACACAATATTTATTTTATCAGCTTTGGATATGAGGTTGTTGCTGGTGCTCACGAAAGAAACTGTGATGATTGCACAGGGGCTGAACAGGTCATAGAAGTTGCCAATGTTTACCAGGTAAATATGTTACTGTTAATTTAGTGCACAGATGTTATTATGAGTTCAACTATTAACTGTGGTATATCTCCTTTAATGCGATGCAAATGCATTTTGTAAATACCAACATTGTTGTGTCGGTGAGTTAAAAGCATTGTATGGTGCACAGTATTATGTAATAACTGTTTCTTTTACTCTAGCACCCTGACTTTATCCAAGATGGATCCATTGGATTCCCTAACGACATTGCTCTACTCGAATTGGCCAGCCCCATTGACGTTAGTGGCAATACTGCCAGCACTATCCAAATTGCCAGTGGCAACACTGACTTTGCAGGACAGGACTGCACCATCACTGGATGGGGTGATACCACTGCTGGAGGTATATACTAATATTATATTGAGTACTTGGCAGCACATGTGTTTGCCTTTGCTTACTTTTATGTATATTCTTGTAGTTGCTATCAGTTGCAATGAGATACGTATATGCTCATATTATATTCATTCATATACAAAATCTAAATGGATTGTGAATGATGAGTAAGGTCAATCTCAAGACATGATCCATTCATTAATTATATATTAATAATTGGATATGTCTGTCTGTATGTGAGACTGTATATATTTTTGATGACATGTAATTACCAGTGCAAAGGGAAAATAAAGACCAAAACACAACAAGGAAAAATTAATTATATCCAAAAAACGGGCATTAAGAGAAAGCTCAAATATATGCATAAACAATATCATGTATTAGTTTCTAACTCTCTAGCCTATATAGTAGCATTTCCTTCCATGCTTATCCATATTAACGTATAATGTTATGTGATGTGTAAGAATATACATGATTTATTTGAGTTGTCAATATTCAATCACTTTCATATGTAACCATTCTATTTATATATTCAATTACGTTCATATGTCGCCATTTGAGGGATGCTCGCTAGAATGTGTTCTACTACTTTGAATTTTAACATGGATTATAATGGTTTAGTAAAGGTCTTTCTTCTCTTTATCAACTGCAATAAAGAAAGCCTAAGGTAAAAAATCAATGTTGTTTCTGTAGGTGGAGTTTCTGCTACCTTTTTGAAGCAAGCAACTCTTCCAATCCTTTCCCCTGACGTATGCCAAGCTGCCTGGGGACAGGCTGATGCCGCCCTCCATATCTGTATCTTTGATGTTGACAATGGTGCACAGGGATCTTGCCAGGTCGGTTTAGAAAGCAAAAGTATCTTTTGTGTATCTTAGTTTTCAAAAAGAGCAACACTATAATAAGAAGAAAAGCTACAAAGAATTCACCCCTACAAGTAATGTCATATAATTCTTATTACTCATAAATGTTACAATTTAACATATTTTACACCCCAAGAAAACACATCACTTCAACAATTCTTTACTTCATACTATACATATACAAACCCATTAAACATGTTACTTTTTCATACATGTCATTATGGGGACAAAATACTTATGTTACATAGTATACCCTATATGGTGACACATTACCTATTTTACAAATTCTCCCCTAACGGATGACACATTACCTATTTTACATATCATACCCTAAGGGGTGACACATTACCTTTTTATATAGTATAACCTAAAGGGTGATAGAACTTATTATACCATAATGGTGACACATTACTTATTTTGCACATTACATTCTATCCTAAATGGTGACACATTACTTATTTTACACATTCCAATGCATAATTAAGTGTGAAGCTTTTCTTATGTTACATACTATACCCTACAAAGTGACATATTACCTCTTAAAGCAGTCTATTCTGAAGTGGGTGACATATTACTCTTTTTACATATAATATCCTAAATGATGACACATTACTTATTTATTATACCCTGCATGATAACTCTGGTGGCCTACAGGGTGGCTCTGGTTAATCAATGTGACAAATAACTTATTGTACACATTCTACCCTACAGGGTGACTCTGGTGGCCCCATGAACTGTCAAGAGGGAGGAAGCTATGTGGCTGCTGGAGTAACTAGCTGGGGAGTAGTAGGATGCCTTGGAATGCCAAGTGTTTACGTCAGAACCTCAACCTACAGACAATGGCTGTGCTCTACCAGTGGTGGAAGGGTCGGATGTTAACCGAATAATGTTGGTTTTGTCTAACATAAACATATTGGTATATTTAATAAATAATAAAATACATTAGCAAATGTTTGAGTTACAATAGAAAACAGTAAGTCATTTGACCCTTGAGCATAATTCTATGTCCCTTGACCATCAGCATATAAAATTTAATCAAATCCGCCCACTGGTATTTCAGTTATTTTTCAAGAAAATCTGTAGCTATTTGAAATTTTAAAATACCTTCTTGAGTAGAAGTCAGTTGTCCATAAGCATTAGCATCTGATCAGTGAGTAATTACAGTAAGTTGATTCTCGAGTACAAGAAGTGATTTCCCAAAGATCATAATTGCAACTTTTGAATGGTTTTAAATCCCTTTGATATGATGTTATGAAGTACATGTACGTCTACCCAGGTGCCTATCTTTGTATATTGTATCCAAATGTCTTCCACTGCAGACAGACGTGTAATAAACTCATGCGAAGTTGCTGTCAACATGTTTGCTTTCATAGCTCCATATGGTAAAATAATGTATATGTCAACAATCCTAGAACAATTGTAGAGCTTAAACTAGGGATAACACGGAATATAAGAGCCATGTTGAGCGATGAATGCACACGTGTCATCGACAAATACGCATGATGTGTGCAAATCTATCTGCAGAGAGGTTGTAGCCATTTTGATCATGTTCTTTAAATGGACCAAGCACTTTGTCAACTTAAATAACATTGAACAAACTTTAATTTTGCCAAACTCTATTTGTTAATAAAAAGATATGCATTGTTAGTTGCATTTATGATACACCCTGTACTACACTTGGACTTAATTTGGAATGAGCTTTGGGGCTGACAGATATATAGGGAAAAGAGCATTACAAAACACAACAGGAAATATAAGCAGCGAAGACCAAAAAACCAGCTTTAAGGAAAACAAACACCCAATATCACTAACTACATGTATGTAAGCATAAGTCCTATATTCGAGGAAAGACCAAAGAGTCTTATATTCGGGGAAAGACCAAATAGCCTTACAAAACCCAAGAATTATAAACAGCTGAGAGCAAAACCAGCTTTAAGGAAAGCAAACACCTAATATCACAAACTACAACACAAAAATAGACAATGTCAAACAGTCCAAACCCCCCTCCCTTTAGGAATAACTAAACCAATAAAAATTCACAACATCTGGTCTAACATTTTATTAAATACTGTCAATATCATGTAAATGATGAATTAATAAAAAAGAGATTTCCAACACTCGTTGATATTGATAATGTCTGTAAATACTAAGCACATGGATGATGGATCTTTTCCAATGGTACAGCAGATTGGGCAAGAGGGTTTGCCTGGCAAACCGATCTAAATATAGCAGTCAAGGGTCCACTAAAAATCATACAAAACATATTATCAAACAATATCAGTCCTTTATCTAATAGACCGACCCCAATTTGAACAGGATATGAAATTGTGTAATCTAAAAAAATATAAAAAGAACAATCATGTGACTTGAAACACCCAATACCATCAGAGGAAAGTCGATAACCCAATCCCTTTAGATAAATATTGGGTATAAAAGATAGGTAAGAATTGCTACCTATCACCTTCGAGTCTACTTCAAACATGTTGTGTCTCATCCTAACTCTTGTTGCTGCGGGTAAGTCTCACTTAGTATTTGACTAGCCTATAAAAATGAAGATATTTCAAGAAATCAAATTATGGTACAAAATATGATGTGGGTTGGTTTCTTATTTCAGTAAAAAAATTCAACAGAAAGAATCACCACCAGCTTGTCATACAAGCCTTTGATTATTACGAATGATTTTACATTTTTGATACTGATACCATTGTAATAGTCACAAATGGAGTTTTAAGGGAGTTTGAAGACAAACTTAGGCTTTTGTGAATGGATGTTGTCCCTTTGAAACGCCTATGGACTTGGAGACTGGATTTTATCTATCCCACATCATTTGAGACTGAATGCTCTATCTTGTATGAGTACTTGTATCTACAACTATTTTTGATGTTATGAGTATTGGTGGCTATAAATTTCTAATTTTTTCTTCAACATGTATTGTAATGACTTCAGTATGAATGAAATGTCCCTTGGTGTTCTGGTCTTGGATTGTGATATCGGCTCTTGAATGGTGGGGGAAAGGGGGTATTAGACATTGTTTCTTTTCACGCTGGTATGCACTTAGAGTTTGCTTTTTCTTGCTAAGTTCCATTATAACTGTTTGTCCTTTCCTTTTGGCACATGTGGTTAGATTATTTAATGTCCTTTACTCTTAGAAAATTCAGAATCTGAGTATTTTTTGCTTGTGGTACGTATTCAGGATAAAGGTTACTTTTGTGTGTGTAATTTAAAGATCTTTGAATTTAAGAATTTGCTATTTCCTGAATAAGTACTTAAAGAAAAATATATTTGCTAAAGAGTAAAACATTATAAAATATCTTAGCGAATCCTAACCTACAGTTGTATCTGTACTGAAAATGGAATCTAAATAGTTAATAATATGTTAAGTTTGAAATACTGAATATTCTATCATTTCACTGCAGCTTCGGCCTTCCCAAAGAACCCTGTTCCAGCTCTGTTTGAGCCCATCCCCAGGGAGCTGATTGTCAATGGAGAGATTGCCACACAGCACGCCTGGCCATGGCAGTTGTCCCTGAGGACCACTGGCCACATCTGCGGAGCCATCATCACAGATGCTACCTGGGTCACCACTGCAGCTCATTGTGTCAACAAGTAAGATTTAGATATGTTTGTTCTTTGTACTGATCTCTATATCACTGTAGGAGAGGAATGCCTCCTAGCTATATAACATACAACGTACATGTAGTTTTCAAACACTCTTATTTGAGTAAATCTACAACAATCGTATATATATGAGGGTATATCATGAAGTCCTCATAATATCTCTTATTTTTTTCAATATATTCTAATTAAATTTTCATGGAACCTGCAGTATAGAATACTGTATTAATCTATCAAAAAATATTTGGTATAACAGAAATATTAGATAAGTAATGGTTGTCAGAGTAACTTGAAATCAAGGCATCTGGGGCAAATAAAAATAATTGAGGAAATTAGCTTAATTAACCATGTTTTCATACATAGTAAACTCTCATAAATTATCAAACACATTAAAATGTTATCTTGAATATGTTGTTAAATGCTGTTACTATAAAATAAATTGATCATTTGAATTGTGTAATGTCATAGAGGATGCTTATATGCTCCATTAGATGTGATGCCAGACTCTGTGAATCAAAGCTTAATGACTGAGAAATGACGGAGTAAGATAATGCAAAGGTGCAGAGATCATCAGAAAAGTAAAATGCATACTGACAAAAAGTTTAGTTAAGTTCGAAAAATCCTTTGTTCATACTAAAGATGATTTAAAACAAATATGTTGCAAAGTTATCAATAAAATTACCCTCCTATTTGTGGTCTAAACATATTTAAGGGGAAAAGGGGGAAATCGACTTTCCTTGGAATATTTGACAAAACAGTTGAAGTGTTTAATATTACTTCTAATGAAGTATTACAATCATCCATTATGAGATCACATAATTCACATGACCATTATAATTGTTCAAGAACACATGGTATTTAACAATTTGATGGGTTTCATAGCTTATTTGATAACTTATTATGCATTTAAACATGGTTAGTTAGATATTCTTGCACGATTTTTTATTTACCCCGGGTGCCTTGATTTCCGGTTACTATGGCAACAATTTCTTAAATAATATTTCTTTTATACCAAATATTTTTTTGATATATTAATACAGCATTCTTTACTACACATTCTGTAAACAATTCATCAGAATATATTGAAAAATAAAAAATTAGAGAGATATTATGAGAACTTTATGATATACCCTCGTACCTTGAGTGTAAATCCAACACTCAAAACTTCTGTTTAGTTGAATACACTCACTCGTCCTTATGTTTTCATAACTTATGATTTGCATTGTATTGTCACAATATTATTACTGTCACAATATATGTTATTAGCTTTGGATATGAGATTGTTGCTGGTGCTCACGAAAGAAACTGTGATTCTTGCACAGGGGCTGAACAGGTCATAGATGTTGCAAATGTTTACCAGGTAATGCTGATACTTTCAAACTAGAGCATAGGTGCAATTATGACTTCAACTATGAACTGTGGCTTATCTCTTCTTATGTGATGCAAATGCATTTTGTTAACAACATGGATGTGGCAGTGAGTTACAAATATTGTACTGTTTCTTTTACTCAGCACCCTGACTTTATCCAAGATGGATCCATTGGCTTCCCTAACGACATTGCTCTACTGGAATTGGCAAGCCCCATTAACCTTGATGGCAGGACTGCTCAAGCTATCCAAATTGCCAGTGGCAACACTGATTTTGCAGATACAGACTGCACCATCACTGGATGGGGTGACACCACTCCAGGAGGTAATATTTTATTGCATAACTAGACAGTAAATGCATCACAATGCACTATCACAGGATGGTTGACAACACTCTAGGGGGTATATATTTTATTGAGTAGTTTGACTGTAAATGCGTTTGCCTCTGCATACTATTACATGTATGTACATTATAGTATGGTCTATCAGGTCTCTATAATATCATTTAACTTAATAATATTTTCTTGAATGCTTATCTATTTATATATTCAATGACAGTCACATTCATATGTCGCCACATTGAGTGATGCTCCCTGGAATGTGTTCTTCACATTGATTCTGACATGACTGATAATGCTTTAATGTAGGGCTTTCTGAATTATCTGTATCAACTGCAAAAAAGAAAGCCTAAGGAAAAAATAATGCAGTTCCCTGGAATTTGTTCTTCACATTGAATTCAGACATGACTGATAATGCTTTAATGTAGGGCTTTCTGAATTATCTGTATCAACTGCAAAAAAGAAAGCCTAAAGAAAAAATAATGTTTTTCCTGTAGGAGGAGTCTCTGCAACCTTTTTGAAGCAGGCAACTCTCCCAATCCTTGCCCCTGCCGTATGCCAAGCTGCCTGGGGACAGGCTGACGCTGCCATGCATATCTGTATCATGGATGTTGAAAATGGTCAACAGGGATCTTGCCAGGTCGGTTTAGAAAGCAAAATTATATTTCTTGTATCTTAGATGGCAACAGAAGTAACACATCATATACATTTCACCCTAAATGATGACACATTACCTATTTTACACATTCTACCCTAAAGGGTAATTCATTACTTATGTTACATATTATACCCTACAAGGTGATGCATTACTCATTTTACACATTTCACCCTAAATGATGACACATTACCTATTTTACACATTCTACCCTAAAGGGTAATTCATTACTTATGTTACAAATTATACCCTACAAGGTGATGCATTACTTATTTTACACATTTAACCCTAAGTGATGACACATTACCTATTTTACACATTCTACCCTAAAGGGTAATTCATTACTTATGTTACATATTATACCCTACAAGGTGATGCATTACTTATCTTACACATTTAACCCTAAATGATGACGCATTACCTATTTCACACATTCTACCCTAAAGGGTGATTCATTACTTATGTTACATATTATACCCTACAAGGTGATGCATTACTCATTTTACACATTTCACCCTAAATGATGACACATTACCTATTTTACACATTCTACCCTAAAGGGTAATTCATTACTTATGTTACATATTATACCCTACAAGGTGATGCATTACTTATCTTACACATTTAACCCTAAATGATGACGCATTACCTATTTCACACATTCTACCCTAAAGGGTGATTCATTACTTATGTTACATATTATACCCTACAAGGTGACGCATTATTCATTTTAAATACACATTCTACCCTGCATGGTGACTCTGGTAACCTATGTAACAAATTATGTATTTTACACATTCTACCCTACAGGGTGATTACAGTATGTTGACCCACGTAACACATTACTTATTTTACACATTCTACCCTATAGGGTGACTCTGGTGGCCCCATGAACTGCAGAGAGGGAGGAAACTATGTGGCTGCTGGAGTAACTAGCTGGGGAGTAGTAGGATGCCTTGGAATGCCAAGTGTTTACGTCAGAACCTCAACCTACAGAAGCTGGCTGTGCTCTACCAGTGGTGGTGCAGTTGCATGTTAGCAGATTGATGTTGGTTTCTGATGTATTTAATAAATTATAAGATACATCAACAAAAGTTTATGATTGTCATTTTGATATAGTTTCCATTTACATGTATACTTCACTATGCAACATAAAACTTAATATCCAAGTCACTGTAAAATAAAGCACCACAGATTCTTAAATGGAAAAACAGAAATTAATAGACTAGATGCGAGTAGAAATAATCTTGATTTATTATATTAAATATTCAAAATTCAGTCAAAGTGATGTCATATTTGAAATACATGTAAAAGTATATCTAAAAATATGGTTTCGAAAATTGTTTATCAACTTTGAAAATTTTTTTTTTTTGAAAATGTGACTTCTAATCGGGTTGATAATCCATAGACCCCATATTCACACCGGAATAACCTGACAACGGTAAAGTCAGACACCGTTGTCACAAATGGCGGACATAACCATCGCTTCAACTGTTTAATCACTTGGTCCTCATTTCATGGGATTTTATCGTCGCTAATTCTGTGCATGTATTAAGCTCTTGTGATGATGTTTCATATGAAATCCCAATTTCGATCAAATTTGGTCGTGAATTGCCATAATATAGTGTCTTCGATATCGTCAATGACAATGGAATCTGAATTTGAATAATTTAGAAAGACAACGGCATATGGTAAGTACAGTATCCGTTGTCCCATATCCCATTTTGATCGGTTAAATTTAAGACTTTATTTCGATGGTAGAACATCATTAACTGTACAATGAGTATAAAGACACTTTGGTTGATTGTTGTTCCAACGGAATTTAGTCTAGGTGCTCTATTAAACATACAGTTAATGAAAATCTAATTGAAGCGACCGTTATCTTCGCAATTTGTGACAACGGTATCTGACTTTACCATTGTCAGGCTATTCCAGTGTGATGTTACAAAATCACAAAAAGTGAAATTTCTTTTATTGGACAGATAACATTTTCCTTTATTGAACATATTTTGATTTGCATAACTATTAGATACATGTACATACGGGTTATATGAAAATTGAACTACTAAACCCAGATGTAATTCAAATTAAAGGGAACTTTCTACTATACCCGCCATGCTATCTGTTCCGAATGTACCATCTCTGGTGGTAAAACTGGTAACTACCTACTCGCATCTGTGTTATTGTTACCACCACCTAAATTTGTTCAAATAGTTATATATGTACATATATACATCAATACAGTCAATGACCACTTAAACTGCATGAAAGAGCTCTTTGAGCGAGATCATTAAGACATTTAGAAAATAAATAAAAATCGAAACTGATCGATCCCGGCCATTAAAAACTGCAAATTAATGCAGAAAAGGTACGCGATCAATGAAAGACATGTAAATGTTCAAAATACTCGCTATGTGGCAAAGCTCAGAATGAAGCTCTTCAACACATGCAGTGGGAATCACTACAATCCCGTAGGGAGGCTTCTAGACTTTCTCTCTTCTACAAAGGAACTAACAACTTAGCAGCCATCACTATACCCACATACTTCAGCTCTCAAATAAACACAAACACTAGACAGTTCTATCCATCCAAATTCATCCAACCAGCTGCCAGAACGGATGCATACGAGTTTAGTTACTTTCCAAGGACAATAGTAAAATGGACCACTCTACCCAGTGATATTTTAGACAGTGATAGCCTATCCAGTTTTAAATCTTCTGTCAGCAAGCAGCTTAACAATTGAGCTCGGTTGTATTTTAGCAATAGGTCTATGGTACATTCTTAAAAGTTGTTTTTGTTCTGTACAAATGATACACTGTACTTTTCTACGAACGGGATCATCTTATCCCGTTCCCGGACTATGGTCCTGTGAACATCTCAATCTTTTGCCTGTGCGATTACAACATGGGAGAATTTTTTACTCATCTTACACTTCAGATACCTACTTCAATAGATTCCTTGGTAATTTAGCATTCTTTTCGTGTAGTTGAATCCACAATTGTCTGGGTTTATCGGCAGAACGAAGACATTTTCGTTTTTGATCGCAATATTTGCGTGTAACATTTAACTTATTTCAACCGTCAAATTCCTCCATATTGGTACTTCCGGGCTACATCCGGGACAGCCAAACGGGGGATTCCCCTTTTAAATCCAACCGCCATTTTGAAAAGTGATGGAATCTCTCTCGATGAAAAAGAGAAAATGTTCCCGTTCTGCCGATATACCCAGACAATCGGCGGTTCCAATATATTAGAAGTTACATCTTGAGTTCTATAATGCATTGAGGTAGGTATCTTAAGTGTAAGGGGCGTAGATAATTCTCCCAAGTTGTAATCGTACAGGCAAATGAATGCGCTCAGTGCAGGACTATAGTCCGGGAACGGGATAAGGATCATCGACCTTGGGGAAGATGCCTCCTTAAGTGGAGAAGTGTTTCATGATTTCAGTGTACATTTTAAAATGAGTTGTAAACCATAGATCTATTTTTTAAATGTTAAGGTTCAAATTGTATTCTATTCAAATCATATCACTGTTAAACTATATATCTGCTTTAAATGGGCTTATTAGCCTTTGCGGATTATTGATGTAGATGTAGATGTAGAGTGTCAACATACATTCACGCGAACTCCATGGGAGGGCCATGGGAGTTCGACATTCACGGGGTCAGTTTTATCTCGGTTTATAAATGGTGAATCTACACGATATCACACAGCTTACGCTGTCTCAAACACTTGTATTTCTACTTTTATAAACTTTTGAACTTTTCAACTTGTCAATCAGCTGTTCGGAGCTCTTCAAAAACTCTCTAAAGGAGGTAGAAACATCATGTCTTATTTATCAATAAATTAAAAATGAAAATGAATAAATAATAATAGCTCATTATCACCTATACCTGTCTAAAAATAAAACAATATTGAAACACAACATCAGTTAGCAATTTTTTTTACATGGCTTTTATTATTTCGATAGATAGACGAGATTAGAAATAAATAAACAACCAACACAAAGGACCTGTTTTGTGGAGGGAAACTTCAACTTTTTGGGTAAGAAAAATACTTTCTAATTTCCTTGTGATTCAGCTCATTTTGCTACCTTATCGAGTACAAAAATATCTTACATGTGATTAAATAGTTGTTCCATCATGATCCAATGATCAAAGAGACTAATGGCAACATTATGGTTTTTGTTAGGTCGGTCTGTATTACCCCGATAAATGTGGGGTTATTTTGAGGATTTTTGATATTTAGGACACCTGTTACTGTTATTTTGAGAAACAAATGTCCTAAATATAAAAAAAACTCAAAATAACCCCCCATTTATGGAGGTTGTCTGTATATGAGTCAGTCGCTCCCTCGTCCGTGGTCTGTATTAGATCGAGCCTAAGTTACTCAGGGTTCCCACTAGGCTTTTAGCCTCCAGAGATTCTCCCGAGTCTAATGTCTCAAAACCCTCCTGCTCCAGAGTCTTATAGCTTTTCCGGAGTCTAAAGTGTTTTTTTAGAGTCTAATTTTGCGTTTTTGTCATATTATTTGCAGTAAAACTCTTGAGAAAATACATAAAACTTGATACAAACAAGGAATAGGAAGTCAAAAACCTTTTAGAAATAAATATTGAGACTCAAATAGCAAGATAATCTTAAGAAGTATGTCGAAAAGTATACAAATCGGATATCTCTGATCTCACATAGGGGAGAAGTAGTTGCGATACCGCAAAAAATCCAGGGTCTGAAAATTTCCTGGTGAGAAACCTGTTACTTATGTCCAAAGCCTTCAAAGAAGGTTGAGTGAAAGTTACAGCATCTGTGGTGTTCAATATTTGTAAATCATGGTAATTGACACACGCGCGTAAAATGTAAAAAAACTCATTCGTTTTTTATACATTTTACAAAAAAATCTTCTAAGTCTTTTCTAGGCAGTTTTGAAAAAATGCCGCTAGCCACGCACATATTTATTACCTCAATCAATTTTAAATACCAATACTTTTGAATGTTTGCTTCCATGGAACCACCACAAGATCAGAAAGAAAAGATGGTCTTAATTGGTTCGAGATAAGGTATTTTAACAATATTTGAACAGGCTTAGCTTCCTATCAAGCTAATTTGGCATAAATGAAAAATTCCAAAATGAAATTGTTCATGTTCCACTTACTTAAGAAAGAAGAACAAGAATACTGACAACAAGTGTCAGTCTGTATTAAATGCTCATTGTATTTATTCTAATGTGTTATAGCTGGCTACTGGTGATATATCACAAAGCAATAAAGCCTCAGGCCCAGTACATGCTCTGAATAAAAATATGTGCCTGTATTGTTGGCACAGATGATGTGCTGCATTAGCATCAGATTTGGAGCATTTTAGATCAAGCAATGACACATATTTACCCTATACAAACTGTTCTTTACCAAAGCAAGCGTTGTGGATAATGTGCGCATGGGTAACATTAAATGAAAATGTGCTGCCTCTAGGCGTCAAGTGACAATATCCGCACTGTTTGATTAGAGGTAGCATATATTCAATAAATGTTCTCTCTTTTTAAAATTCATGCAGAAAGTTTACAACTTTCAAAGTGCAAAGAATGATTTATATTGATGGGTCAGCTCGACCTCCAATACTGAATGAAGGCTGTAAATGGTGTATTGAGTGGCAATTTAAATTCTTTGCTATCATATGGAGAAAGGATGAATGCTTAGTGCGCCTTTAAAGAATGAAGAAGACAACAATAGATTAAATTTCCCTCTTACTAAATATTCTCTAAATGGGTGAATGTAATCGAGTACCAAACATGCCTAAGTTTATGAAATATTACAAATTCAAATTCAAAAATGACCGTTAATATCCGCACCTTGCACATATTATATCGGCACCGCTTGCACAAAATTATTGTTTTTTTCTTGAAAGTCCATGCTTTGATATTTTAACACTAGGCCTATATAATCCAAATTGAGTGAATATATTTATAAGAATTTCTTTGTAAAAGTTATATCCCAGTGATCTCCCAGGATTTTTTCTCATGTGGGTGCAAAATTCTCATTTTCACAATTCAGACCAAAATTGGTCAAAATATGCCAATGTGCAAATGGATTTTCAGGTGAGAGCAAGTCTATTTTCAGAATCTCAGCTGGGTGCTGCGCCCACTTGTTCAAATGCTGGGGAGATCACTGAATCCTTATTTTTCTCATTCATCACCTCAGTATCAATTTGATAAAATGAGATTCTCAAACCATAATTTTTCTGATAACTTTTACAGATGGTTATCATAAACAGTAGTTAAATGTAGTCGGCAAAAGTCTTTTCTTATCTGCATGGCAACCCTGAATAATGTTTGAAAATTAAACTTCATCGTCACTTATCACAAATTCAGGCTCTACAAACTTTATAACATTTTCAACACACATCTTTGCTGCAAAGAAATACAACTGATCATTATCACTATATCCGTCACCATTCTCATCTTTGGTTTTATACATATCATAGCAAGCCTGTACAAGTTTGAATTTGTGTGTGTCTCTACTCACATCTTTATCGATTGTCTTTTTAATCAGTTCATCCCATTTTATGCTAATATTTTGGGGTATTTCTTGTGTTAATGCTGGGCACTTTTGAACAATGTAAACCCCAAGTAAAGCAATTAAGAATTCTTTAATTGCTTTGACGCCATTCTCAGGGCTCAGTAGGGGGATGATCTGTAAAAGACTCCAGGCAGCGGTCACCCCGTGCAGCAGGAAGAAATCATTTTTTCGACTGGATTTGGCGAACACGAGGATTGCGCAATCTACAATCCACCGTGCTAATTTCACAACATCATTCAAAGTGTAGTCATCTTCGTTAAAGAAACTTGGCATTTGTACTTGGTGCGAATACTGTAAAAGCTTGTCACCGAATATATTGTAAATCGTCAGAATACGACTTGTAAAGTTCCCAGAATTTTGCGGGACGAAAGGATGATCTTTTTCAGCTTCTTCATTGACCCTTTGCTGAAAGTCCTTATCCTCATAGATATTCTGCAGAACTTCTGTGATTGGCAGTTTTGGTTCATTGATGGGTCTGACGTTTGTTTTGATAGCTAAGTAAGAGTGATGAAGATAGGCTAGACCTTCACATATGACTTGATCAGACTTTGCAGCGACACCATACCTAGAAAATAGAAAACAGTAAAACTTGTAAGTGGAACACCTCTGTTGAGGAACGCTTCCCATGTTTGAATACTAGTATTTGAGGTACCAAAGGTGCCCCACTTATATGTTACAGGGTTGTCATTAGCAGCAGGCAACAGGCGATTTTCACTGGTTGTTTTCACAAAATCACCTGTTGTTTTTTAGGGACTTTTCTTTTCCATGTTAAATTTATGATTTCCATTAATTTTGCCTGTTGTTTTTTTTCATTTATTTAGCCTGTTGTGAGAAATTCTAGTGAAACCCCTGTATGATTTTATCATATATATGTCAGTTTATGATACTTAAGAGGTTATCCATACATGTATTTGTAATAAAAATGCCACACCTATTGAATCTCTTTCAAAACTCAAAATGATTCACTTGTATTTATAGCTTAATAAGGCAAGATTGCAAGTCTTAAATTGTTCCCATTTTTATGTCACCACCAAAAGTGGCGATTGGTTGTTGGCATCAGGCATCCGTCATCTACAAGTTCTCAGAAGTTCTACACCAATCCCCACTATGTACCTCCTGCAAAAGTTCCTCATAATATTGTGGTGACATTTTGTTATGTTAATGGTTTGTCCGAAATAAGAGAGCTATGTGAAAGGAATGAAATAAACAAACTTATTCAGTATGTACCCTATCTGTATCAAGCCATGTGTTGCGGCTCCTACTACACCAGCTGATAGTTTTGGGAACTCCTGAGTCAAAAGAGACGACCAATCCCCACTATGTACTTCCTGCAAAAGTTCCTTATAGTGGTCCAATAGGCCATAGAAACCCTTTTGTTTACCCTGTGGATAAAACATTCTACTGTCAAGATCATGTTAATACATAAGGGTTATGTACTGGGAGGTTTTGGATATGGGGTTTATCCAGAGGGAGATATGCATATCTACCTGAGGGACCGTAGGGACTGAAGGTAGATGTGCATATCTCACGAGGGATGAACCCAATATCCAAACCGACCATACATAACTGCTTTATCCTATACCAAGTAGAGTTTTCAGGGGCATATGGCCATTTCAATAGTACAAGGTGTAAAAATAAACAAATCATTAATAAGCTAAGTCATTTTATTTATATTATAAAAGAAATTTAAAAAATGTGAAAAAAAATTTGACAAAAAACTTTTGAAAAAAATGTGAAAAAACATTTGACAAAAAATTTTTGAAAAAAATGTGAAAAAAGATTTTGAAATTTTTTTAATTTTGTTTTTTTTAATGTGACGTGAAATTACCGGAAGTGGGAAGATAAGCACCGAAGCGGGAGATATGGCGGGAGATATGGAGGTTCTTGATATGGAAACCTCAAAATCAGGATACTGGATATATCTTACCAACTTATCTCCCTAAAACTCTACTTGGCATAGGATAAATAGGTATATACAAAAATAGAAAACTGTAAAATAAGAAATGGTTAATGTTTTAGTCTGACCTTGTGTGATCAGTTATTTTTATTTTTTATTGTTATTAATATTTATTTATACAAATGATTAATATTAGGTACAGTACATCTCCAATCACTGTTATGTAAAAACTTCACTGTAAAATTCTAGACATTGATGAATCATCCTCTGATCTCAGGGCTCCAAGATGCAGAATATATATAGGAAGAACAAGTTTTGTAGCCATGTGTTCAGAAGATGGATGAATCCTACTTGTTCAGTTTTAGACAACAGTCTTGATTTTAATTGCTATGAACTGAGAATAGACCAGGGATGCGTTTACAATTGAATACCAACCTTTGAATTTTCAATGTCAACCTTCTCCCAAGCATCTTCATGATCCCTTGGCTTCTCAAGTCTCTCGGCATAGTGATGAATATACTTCTGGATTCTTGTTTTGTCAGCTCCTAACTCATCCAAAGCTATAATGCCATGAGCAATATGATTGGTCCGACCACTTGTATGCTCAATATAAAACTTTTTAGTAGAGTTTTCAATTAATGTTGCCTGAACCCAGCTCATGTTGATTGTTTGTTTATAAGATATGTGGCTATGCTGAATTGAGTTGTTGAATATAAACAAGTTATTGACCTACATTCTGTATTGTAGTATAACGTTATCATAGCGTTCAGTCCAATGTATAAAATGTCATTTTGTCGTGCATTATTTATTCTAAATCAAT
>CAIIXF020000269.1:0-93693 GCA_903813345.2 Owenia fusiformis | reverse complement strand
AACTATAACATCATTTATACCATTAATTTCAATTTTAGAAAGAAAATTTATTTCGTACCGCTCATCCGAGGAGGATCTCATCCTAAGAGTGTCTCGTCCGGCGACGTGTCATCCCGAGATGACACGAGACATCACCACTCTGTTCAACTTGAACTATAACATCATTTTATACCATTAATTTCAATTTTAGAAAGAAAAATTTATTTCGTACCGCTCATCCGAGGAGGATCTCATCCTAAGAGTGTCTCGTCCGGCGACGTGTCATCCCGAGATGACACGAGACATCACCACTCTGTTCAACTTGAACTATAACATCATTTTATACATTAATTTCAATTTTAGAAAGAAAAATTTATTTCGTACCGCTCATCCGAGGAGGATCTCATCCTAAGAGTGTCTCGTCCGGCGACGTGTCATCCCGAGATGACACGAGACATCACCACTCTGTTCAACTTGAACTATAACATCATTTTATACCATTAATTTCAATTTTAGAAAGAAAAATTTATTTCGTACCGCTCATCCGAGGAGGATCTCATCCTAAGAGTGTCTCGTCCGGCGACGTGTCATCCCGAGATGACACGAGACATCACCACTCTGTTCAACTTGAACTATAACATCATTTTATACCATTAATTTCAATTTTAGAAAGAAAAATTTATTTCGTACCGCTCATCCGAGGAGGATCTCATCCTAAGAGTGTCTCGTCCGGCGACGTGTCATCCCGAGATGACACGAGACATCACCACTCTGTTCAACTTGAACTATAACATCATTTTATACCATTAATTTCAATTTTAGAAAGAAAATTTATTTCGTACCGCTCATGCCGAGGAGGATCTCATCCTAAGAGTGTCTCGTCCGGCGACGTGTCATCCCGAGATGACACGAGACATCACCACTCTGTTCAACTTGAACTATAACATCATTTTATACCATTAATTTCAATTTTAGAAAGAAAAATTTATTTCGTACCGCTCATCCGAGGAGGATCTCATCCTAAGAGTGTCTCGTCCGGCGACGTGTCATCCCGAGATGACACGAGACATCACCACTCTGTTCAACTGAACTATAACATCATTTTTATACCATTAATTTCAATTTTAGAAAGAAAAATTTATTTCGTACCGCTCATCCGAGGAGGATCTCATCCTAAGAGTGTCTCGTCCGGCGACGTGTCATCCCGAGATGACACGAGACATCACCACTCTGTTCAACTTGAACTATAACATCATTTTATACCATTAATTTCATTTTAGAAAGAAAAATTTATTTCGTACCGCTCATCCGAGGAGGATCTCATCCTAAGAGTGTCTCGTCCGGCGACGTGTCATCCCGAGATGACACGAGACATCACCACTCTGTTCAACTTGAACTATAACATCATTTTATACCATTAATTTCAATTTTAGAAAGAAAATTTATTTCGTACCGCTCATCCGAGGAGGATCTCATCCTAAGAGTGTCTCGTCCGGCGACGTGTCATCCCGAGATGACACGAGACATCACCACTCTGTTCAACTTGAACTATAACATCATTTTATACCATTAATTTCAATTTTAGAAAGAAAAATTTATTTCGTACCGCTCATCCGAGGAGGATCTCATCCTAAGAGTGTCTCGTCCGGCGACGTGTCATCCCGAGATGACACGAGACATCACCACTCTGTTCAACTTGAACTATAACATCATTTTATACCATTAATTTCAATTTTAGAAAGAAAAATTTATTTCGTACCGCTCATCCGAGGAGGATCTCATCCTAAGAGTGTCTCGTCCGGCGACGTGTCATCCCGAGATGACACGAGACATCACCACTCTGTTCAACTTGAACTATAACATCATTTTATACCATTAATTTCAATTTTAGAAAGAAAAATTTATTTCGTACCGCTCATCCGAGGAGGATCTCATCCTAAGAGTGTCTCGTCCGGCGACGTGTCATCCCGAGATGACACGAGACATCACCACTCTGTTCAACTTGAACTATAACATCATTTTATACCATTAATTTCAATTTTAGAAAGAAAAATTTATTTCGTACCGCTCATCCGAGGAGGATCTCATCCTAAGAGTGTCTCGTCCGGCGACGTGTCATCCCGAGATGACACGAGACATCACCACTCTGTTCAACTTGAACTATAACATCATTTATACCATTAATTTCAATTTTAGAAAGAAAAATTTATTTCGTACCGCTCATCCGAGGAGGATCTCATCCTAAGAGTGTCTCGTCCGGCGACGTGTCATCCCGAGATGACACGAGACATCACCACTCTGTTCAACTTGAACTATAACATCATTTTATACCATTAATTTCAATTTTAGAAAGAAAAATTTATTTCGTACCGCTCATCCGAGGAGGATCTCATCCTAAGAGTGTCTCGTCCGGCGACGTGTCATCCCGAGATGACACGAGACATCACCACTCTGTTCAACTTGAACTATAACATCATTTTATACCATTAATTTCAATTTTAGAAAGAAAAAATTTATTTCGTACCGCTCATCCGAGGAGGATCTCATCCTAAGAGTGTCTCGTCCGGCGACGTGTCATCCCGAGATGACACGAGACATCACCACTCTGTTCAACTTGAACTATAACATCATTTATACCATTAATTTCAATTTTAGAAAGAAAAATTTATTTCGTACCGCTCATCCGAGGAGGATCTCATCCTAAGAGTGTCTCGTCCGGCGACGTGTCATCCCGAGATGACACGAGACATCACCACTCTGTTCAACTTGAACTATAACATCATTTTATACCATTAATTTCAATTTTAGAAAGAAAAATTATTTCGTACCGCTCATCCGAGGAGGATCTCATCCTAAGAGTGTCTCGTCCGGCGACGTGTCATCCCGAGATGACACGAGACATCACCACTCTGTTCAACTTGAACTATAACATCATTTTATACCATTAATTTCAATTTTAGAAAGAAAAATTTATTTCGTACCGCTCATCCGAGGAGGATCTCATCCTAAGAGTGTCTCGTCCGGCGACGTGTCATCCCGAGATGACACGAGACATCACCACTCTGTTCAACTTGAACTATAACATCATTTTATACCATTAATTTCAATTTTAGAAAGAAAAATTTATTTCGTACCGCTCATCCGAGGAGGATCTCATCCTAAGAGTGTCTCGTCCGGCGACGTGTCATCCCGAGATGACACGAGACATCACCACTCTGTTCAACTTGAACTATAACATCATTTTATACCATTAATTTCAATTTTAGAAAGAAAAATTTATTTCGTACCGCTCATCCGAGGAGGATCTCATCCTAAGAGTGTCTCGTCCGGCGACGTGTCATCCCGAGATGACACGAGACATCACCACTCTGTTCAACTTGAACTATAACATCATTTTATACCATTAATTTCAATTTTAGAAAGAAAAATTTATTTCGTACCGCTCATCCGAGGAGGATCTCATCCTAAGAGTGTCTCGTCCGGCGACGTGTCATCCCGAGATGACACGAGACATCACCACTCTGTTCAACTTGAACTATAACATCATTTTATACCATTAATTTCAATTTTAGAAAGAAAAATTTATTTCGTACCGCTCATCCGAGGAGGATCTCATCCTAAGAGTGTCTCGTCCGGCGACGTGTCATCCCGAGATGACACGAGACATCACCACTCTGTTCAACTTGAACTATAACATCATTTTATACCATTAATTTCAATTTTAGAAAGAAAAATTTATTTCGTACCGCTCATCCGAGGAGGATCTCATCCTAAGAGTGTCTCGTCCGGCGACGTGTCATCCCGAGATGACACGAGACATCACCACTCTGTTCAACTTGAACTATAACATCATTTTATACCATTAATTTCAATTTTAGAAAGAAAAATTATTTCGTACCGCTCATCCGAGGAGGATCTCATCCTAAGAGTGTCTCGTCCGGCGACGTGTCATCCCGAGATGACACGAGACATCACCACTCTGTTCAACTTGAACTATAACATCATTTTATACCATTAATTTCAATTTTAGAAAGAAAAATTTATTTCGTACCGCTCATCCGAGGAGGATCTCATCCTAAGAGTGTCTCGTCCGGCGACGTGTCATCCCGAGATGACACGAGACATCACCACTCTGTTCAACTTGAACTATAACATCATTTTATACCATTAATTTCAATTTTAGAAAGAAAAATTTATTTCGTACCGCTCATCCGAGGAGGATCTCATCCTAAGAGTGTCTCGTCCGGCGACGTGTCATCCCGAGATGACACGAGACTCACCACTCTGTTCAACTTGAACTATAACATCATTTTATACCATTAATTTCAATTTTAGAAAGAAAAATTTATTTCGTACCGCTCATCCGAGGAGGATCTCATCCTAAGAGTGTCTCGTCCGGCGACGTGTCATCCCGAGATGACACGAGACATCACCACTCTGTTCAACTTGAACTATAACATCATTTTATACCATTAATTTCAATTTTAGAAAGAAAAATTTATTTCGTACCGCTCATCCGAGGAGGATCTCATCCTAAGAGTGTCTCGTCCGGCGACGTGTCATCCCGAGATGACACGAGACATCACCACTCTGTTCAACTTGAACTATAACATCATTTTATACCATTAATTTCAATTTTAGAAAGAAAAATTTATTTCGTACCGCTCATCCGAGGAGGATCTCATCCTAAGAGTGTCTCGTCCGGCGACGTGTCATCCCGAGATGACACGAGACATCACCACTCTGTTCAACTTGAACTATAACATCATTTTATACCATTAATTTCAATTTTAGAAAGAAAAATTTATTTCGTACCGCTCATCCGAGGAGGATCTCATCCTAAGAGTGTCTCGTCCGGCGACGTGTCATCCCGAGATGACACGAGACATCACCACTCTGTTCAACTTGAACTATAACATCATTTTATACCATTAATTTCAATTTTAGAAAGAAAAATTTATTTCGTACCGCTCATCCGAGGAGGATCTCATCCTAAGAGTGTCTCGTCCGGCGACGTGTCATCCCGAGATGACACGAGACATCACCACTCTGTTCAACTTGAACTATAACATCATTTTATACCATTAATTTCAATTTTAGAAAGAAAAATTTATTTCGTACCGCTCATCCGAGGAGGATCTCATCCTAAGAGTGTCTCGTCCGGCGACGTGTCATCCCGAGATGACACGAGACATCACCACTCTGTTCAACTTGAACTATAACATCATTTTATACCATTAATTTCAATTTTAGAAAGAAAAATTTATTTCGTACCGCTCATCCGAGGAGGATCTCATCCTAAGAGTGTCTCGTCCGGCGACGTGTCATCCCGAGATGACACGAGACATCACCACTCTGTTCAACTTGAACTATAACATCATTTTATACCATTAATTTCAATTTTAGAAAGAAAAATTTATTTCGTACCGCTCATCCGAGGAGGATCTCATCCTAAGAGTGTCTCGTCCGGCGACGTGTCATCCCGAGATGACACGAGACATCACCACTCTGTTCAACTTGAACTATAACATCATTTTATACCATTAATTTCAATTTTAGAAAGAAAAATTTATTTCGTACCGCTCATCCGAGGAGGATCTCATCCTAAGAGTGTCTCGTCCGGCGACGTGTCATCCCGAGATGACACGAGACATCACCACTCTGTTCAACTTGAACTATAACATCATTTTATACCATTAATTTCAATTTTAGAAAGAAAAATTTATTTCGTACCGCTCATCCGAGGAGGATCTCATCCTAGAGTGTCTCGTCCGGCGACGTGTCATCCCGAGATGACACGAGACATCACCACTCTGTTCAACTTGAACTATAACATCATTTATAACCATTAATTTCAATTTTAGAAAGAAAAATTTATTTCGTACCGCTCATCCGAGGAGGATCTCATCCTAAGAGTGTCTCGTCCGGCGACGTGTCCATCCCGAGATGACACGAGACATCACCACTCTGTTCAACTTGAACTATAACATCATTTTATACCATTAATTTCAATTTTAGAAAGAAAAATTTATTTCGTACCGCTCATCCGAGGAGGATCTCATCCTAAGAGTGTCTCGTCCGGCGACGTGTCATCCCGAGATGACACGAGACATCACCACTCTGTTCAACTTGAACTATAACATCATTTTATACCATTAATTTCAATTTTAGAAAGAAAAATTTATTTCGTACCGCTCATCCGAGGAGGATCTCATCCTAAGAGTGTCTCGTCCGGCGACGTGTCATCCCGAGATGACACGAGACATCACCACTCTGTTCAACTTGAACTATAACATCATTTTATACCATTAATTTCAATTTTAGAAAGAAAAATTTATTTCGTACCGCTCATCCGAGGAGGATCTCATCCTAAGAGTGTCTCGTCCGGCGACGTGTCATCCCGAGATGACACGAGACATCACCACTCTGTTCAACTTGAACTATAACATCATTTTATACCATTAATTTCAATTTTAGAAAGAAAAATTTATTTCGTACCGCTCATCCGAGGAGGATCTCATCCTAAGAGTGTCTCGTCCGGCGACGTGTCATCCCGAGATGACACGAGACATCACCACTCTGTTCAACTTGAACTATAACATCATTTTATACCATTAATTTCAATTTTAGAAAGAAAAATTTATTTCGTACCGCTCATCCGAGGAGGATCTCATCCTAAGAGTGTCTCGTCCGGCGACGTGTCATCCCGAGATGACACGAGACATCACCACTCTGTTCAACTTGAACTATAACATCATTTTATACCATTAATTTCAATTTTAGAAAGAAAAATTTATTTCGTACCGCTCATCCGAGGAGGATCTCATCCTAAGAGTGTCTCGTCCGGCGACGTGTCATCCCGAGATGACACGAGACATCACCACTCTGTTCAACTTGAACTATAACATCATTTTATACCATTAATTTCAATTTTAGAAAGAAAAATTTATTTCGTACCGCTCATCCGAGGAGGATCTCATCCTAAGAGTGTCTCGTCCGGCGACGTGTCATCCCGAGATGACACGAGACATCACCACTCTGTTCAACTTGAACTATAACATCATTTTATACCATTAATTTCAATTTTAGAAAGAAAAATTTATTTCGTACCGCTCATTCCGAGGAGGATCTCATCCTAAGAGTGTCTCGTCCGGCGACGTGTCATCCCGAGATGACACGAGACATCACCACTCTGTTCAACTTGAACTATAACATCATTTTATACCATTAATTTCAATTTTAGAAAGAAAAATTTATTTCGTACCGCTCATCCGAGGAGGATCTCATCCTAAGAGTGTCTCGTCCGGCGACGTGTCATCCCGAGATGACACGAGACATCACCACTCTGTTCAACTTGAACTATAACATCATTTTATACCATTAATTTCAATTTAGAAAGAAAAATTTATTTCGTACCGCTCATCCGAGGAGGATCTCATCCTAAGAGTGTCTCGTCCGGCGACGTGTCATCCCGAGATGACACGAGACATCACCACTCTGTTCAACTTGAACTATAACATCATTTTATACCATTAATTTCAATTTTAGAAAGAAAAATTTATTTCGTACCGCTCATCCGAGGAGGATCTCATCCTAAGAGTGTCTCGTCCGGCGACGTGTCATCCCGAGATGACACGAGACATCACCACTCTGTTCAACTTGAACTATAACATCATTTTATACCATTAATTTCAATTTTAGAAAGAAAAATTTATTTCGTACCGCTCATCCGAGGAGGATCTCATCCTAAGAGTGTCTCGTCCGGCGACGTGTCATCCCGAGATGACACGAGACATCACCACTCTGTTCAACTTGAACTATAACATCATTTTATACCATTAATTTCAATTTTAGAAAGAAAATTTATTTCGTACCGCTCATCCGAGGAGGATCTCATCCTAAGAGTGTCTCGTCCGGCGACGTGTCATCCCGAGATGACACGAGACATCACCACTCTGTTCAACTTGAACTATACATCATTTTATACCATTAATTTCAATTTTAGAAAGAAAAAATTTATTTCGTACCGCTCATCCGAGGAGGATCTCATCCTAAGAGTGTCTCGTCCGGCGACGTGTCATCCCGAGATGACACGAGACATCACCACTCTGTTCAACTTGAACTATAACATCATTTTATACCATTAATTTCAATTTTAGAAAGAAAAATTTATTTCGTACCGCTCATCCGAGGAGGATCTCATCCTAAGAGTGTCTCGTCCGGCGACGTGTCATCCCGAGATGACACGAGACATCACCACTCTGTTCAACTTGAACTATAACATCATTTTATACCATTAATTTCAATTTTAGAAAGAAAAATTTATTTCGTACCGCTCATCCGAGGAGGATCTCATCCTAAGAGTGTCTCGTCCGGCGACGTGTCATCCCGAGATGACACGAGACATCACCACTCTGTTCAACTTGAACTATAACATCATTTTATACCATTAATTTCAATTTTAGAAAGAAAAATTTATTTCGTACCGCTCATCCGAGGAGGATCTCATCCTAAGAGTGTCTCGTCCGGCGACGTGTCATCCCGAGATGACACGAGACATCACCACTCTGTTCAACTTGAACTATAACATCATTTTATACCATTAATTTCAATTTTAGAAAGAAAAATTTATTTCGTACCGCTCATCCGAGGAGGATCTCATCCTAAGAGTGTCTCGTCCGGCGACGTGTCATCCCGAGATGACACGAGACATCACCACTCTGTTCAACTTGAACTATAACATCATTTTATACCATTAATTTCAATTTTAGAAAGAAAAATTTATTTCGTACCGCTCATCCGAGGAGGATCTCATCCTAAGAGTGTCTCGTCCGGCGACGTGTCATCCCGAGATGACACGAGACATCACCACTCTGTTCAACTTGAACTATAACATCATTTTATACCATTAATTTCAATTTTAGAAAGAAAAATTTATTTCGTACCGCTCATCCGAGGAGGATCTCATCCTAAGAGTGTCTCGTCCGGCGACGTGTCATCCCGAGATGACACGAGACATCACCACTCTGTTCAACTTGAACTATAACATCATTTTATACCATTAATTTCAATTTTAGAAAGAAAAATTTATTTCGTACCGCTCATACCGAGGAGGATCTCATCCTAAGAGTGTCTCGTCCGGCGACGTGTCATCCCGAGATGACACGAGACATCACCACTCTGTTCAACTTGAACTATAACATCATTTTATACCATTAATTTCAATTTTAGAAAGAAAAATTTATTTCGTACCGCTCATCCGAGGAGGATCTCATCCTAAGAGTGTCTCGTCCGGCGACGTGTCATCCCGAGATGACACGAGACATCACCACTCTGTTCAACTTGAACTATAACATCATTTTATACCATTAATTTCAATTTTAGAAAGAAAAATTTATTTCGTACCGCTCATCCGAGGAGGATCTCATCCTAAGAGTGTCTCGTCCGGCGACGTGTCATCCCGAGATGACACGAGACATCACCACTCTGTTCAACTTGAACTATAACATCATTTTATACCATTAATTTCAATTTTAGAAAGAAAAATTTATTTCGTACCGCTCATCCGAGGAGGATCTCATCCTAAGAGTGTCTCGTCCGGCGACGTGTCATCCCGAGATGACACGAGACATCCACCACTCTGTTCAACTTGAACTATAACATCATTTTATACCATTAATTTCAATTTTAGAAAGAAAAAATTTATTTCGTACCGCTCATCCGAGGAGGATCTCATCCTAAGAGTGTCTCGTCCGGCGACGTGTCATCCCGAGATGACACGAGACATCACCACTCTGTTCAACTTGAACTATAACATCATTTTATACCATTAATTTCAATTTTAGAAAGAAAAATTATTTCGTACCGCTCATCCGAGGAGGATCTCATCCTAAGAGTGTCTCGTCCGGCGACGTGTCATCCCGAGATGACACGAGACATCACCACTCTGTTCAACTTGAACTATAACATCATTTTATACCATTAATTTCAATTTTAGAAAGAAAAATTTATTTCGTACCGCTCATCCGAGGAGGATCTCATCCTAAGAGTGTCTCGTCCGGCGACGTGTCATCCCGAGATGACACGGACATCACCACTCTGTTCAACTTGACTATAACATCATTTTATACCATTAATTTCAATTTAGAAAGAAAAATTTATTTCGTAGCGCTCATCCGAGGAGGATTCTCATCCTAAGAGTGTCTCGTCCGCGACGTGTCATCCCGAGATGACACGAGACATCACCACTCTGTTCAACTTGAACTATAACATCATTTTATACCATTAATTCAATTTTAGAAAGAAAATTTATTTCGTACCGCTCATTTCCGAGGAGGATCTCATCCTAAGAGTGTCTCGTCCGCGACGTGTCATCCCGAGATGCACGAGACATCACCACTCGGTTCAACTTGAACTATAACATCATTTTATACCATTAATTTCAATTTTAGAAAGAAAAATTTATTTCGTACCGCTCATCCGAGGAGGATCTCATCCTAAGAGTGTCTCGTCCGGCGACGTGTCATCCCGAGATGACACGAGACATCACCACTCTGTTCAACTTGAACTATAACATCATTTTATACCATTAATTTCAATTTTAGAAAGAAAAATTTATTTCGTACCGCTCATCCGAGGAGGATCTCATCCTAAGAGTGTCTCGTCCGGCGACGTGTCATCCCGAGATGACACGAGACATCACCACTCTGTTCAACTTGAACTATAACATCATTTTATACCATTAATTTCAATTTTAGAAAGAAAAATTTATTTCGTACCGCTCATCCGAGGAGGATCTCATCCTAAGAGTGTCTCGTCCGGCGACGTGTCATCCCGAGATGACACGAGACATCACCACTCTGTTCAACTTGAACTATAACATCATTTTATACCATTAATTTCAATTTTAGAAAGAAAAATTTATTTCGTACCGCTCATCCGAGGAGGATCTCATCCTAAGAGTGTCTCGTCCGGCGACGTGTCATCCCGAGATGACACGAGACATCACCACTCTGTTCAACTTGAACTATAACATCATTTTATACCATTAATTTCAATTTTAGAAAGAAAATTTATTTCGTACCGCTCATCCGAGGAGGATCTCATCCTAAGAGTGTCTCGTCCGGCGACGTGTCATCCCGAGATGACACGAGACATCACCACTCTGTTCAACTTGAACTATAACATCATTTTATACCATTAATTTCAATTTTAGAAAGAAAAATTTATTTCGTACCGCTCATCCGAGGAGGATCTCATCCTAAGAGTGTCTCGTCCGGCGACGTGTCATCCCGAGATGACACGAGACATCACCACTCTGTTCAACTTGAACTATAACATCATTTTATACCATTAATTTCAATTTTAGAAAGAAAAATTTATTTCGTACCGCTCATCCGAGGAGGATCTCATCCTAAGAGTGTCTCGTCCGGCGACGTGTCATCCCGAGATGACACGAGACATCACCACTCTGTTCAACTTGAACTATAACATCATTTTATACCATTAATTTCAATTTTAGAAAGAAAATTTATTTCGTACCGCTCATCCGAGGAGGATCTCATCCTAAGAGTGTCTCGTCCGGCGACGTGTCATCCCGAGATGACACGAGACATCACCACTCTGTTCAACTTGAACTATAACATCATTTTATACCATTAATTTCAATTTTAGAAAGAAAATTTATTTCGTACCGCTCATCCGAGGAGGATCTCATCCTAAGAGTGTCTCGTCCGGCGACGTGTCATCCCGAGATGACACGAGACATCACCACTCTGTTCAACTTGAACTATAACATCATTTTATACCATTAATTTCAATTTTAGAAAGAAAAATTTATTTCGTACCGCTCATCCGAGGAGGATCTCATCCTAAGAGTGTCTCGTCCGGCGACGTGTCATCCCGAGATGACACGAGACATCACCACTCTGTTCAACTTGAACTATAACATCATTTTATACCATTAATTTCAATTTTAGAAAGAAAATTTATTTCGTACCGCTCATCCGAGGAGGATCTCATCCTAAGAGTGTCTCGTCCGGCGACGTGTCATCCCGAGATGACACGAGACATCACCACTCTGTTCAACTTGAACTATAACATCATTTTATACCATTAATTTCAATTTTAGAAAGAAAAATTTATTTCGTACCGCTCATCCGAGGAGGATCTCATCCTAAGAGTGTCTCGTCCGGCGACGTGTCATCCCGAGATGACACGAGACATCACCACTCTGTTCAACTTGAACTATAACATCATTTTATACCATTAATTTCAATTTTAGAAAGAAAAATTTATTTCGTACCGCTCATCCGAGGAGGATCTCATCCTAAGAGTGTCTCGTCCGGCGACGTGTCATCCCGAGATGACACGAGACATCACCACTCTGTTCAACTTGAACTATAACATCATTTTATACCATTAATTTCAATTTTAGAAAGAAAAATTTATTTCGTACCGCTCATCCGAGGAGGATCTCATCCTAAGAGTGTCTCGTCCGGCGACGTGTCATCCCGAGATGACACGAGACATCACCACTCTGTTCAACTTGAACTATAACATCATTTTATACCATTAATTTCAATTTTAGAAAGAAAAATTTATTTCGTACCGCTCATCCGAGGAGGATCTCATCCTAAGAGTGTCTCGTCCGGCGACGTGTCATCCCGAGATGACACGAGACATCACCACTCTGTTCAACTTGAACTATAACATCATTTTATACCATTAATTTCAATTTTAGAAAGAAAAATTTATTTCGTACCGCTCATCCGAGGAGGATCTCATCCTAAGAGTGTCTCGTCCGGCGACGTGTCATCCCGAGATGACACGAGACATCACCACTCTGTTCAACTTGAACTATAACATCATTTTATACCATTAATTTCAATTTTAGAAAGAAAAATTTATTTCGTACCGCTCATCCGAGGAGGATCTCATCCTAAGAGTGTCTCGTCCGGCGACGTGTCATCCCGAGATGACACGAGACATCACCACTCTGTTCAACTTGAACTATAACATCATTTTATACCATTAATTTCAATTTTAGAAAGAAAATTTATTTCGTACCGCTCATCCGAGGAGGATCTCATCCTAAGAGTGTCTCGTCCGGCGACGTGTCATCCCGAGATGACACGAGACATCACCACTCTGTTCAACTTGAACTATAACATCATTTTATACCATTAATTTCAATTTTAGAAAGAAAATTTATTTCGTACCGCTCATCCGAGGAGGATCTCATCCTAAGAGTGTCTCGTCCGGCGACGTGTCATCCCGAGATGACACGAGACATCACCACTCTGTTCAACTTGAACTATAACATCATTTTATACCATTAATTTCAATTTTAGAAAGAAAAATTTATTTCGTACCGCTCATCCGAGGAGGATCTCATCCTAAGAGTGTCTCGTCCGGCGACGTGTCATCCCGAGATGACACGAGACATCACCACTCTGTTCAACTTGAACTATAACATCATTTTATACCATTAATTTCAATTTTAGAAAGAAAAATTTATTTCGTACCGCTCATCCGAGGAGGATCTCATCCTAAGAGTGTCTCGTCCGGCGACGTGTCATCCCGAGATGACACGAGACATCACCACTCTGTTCAACTTGAACTATAACATCATTTTATACCATTAATTTCAATTTTAGAAAGAAAATTTATTTCGTACCGCTCATCCGAGGAGGATCTCATCCTAAGAGTGTCTCGTCCGGCGACGTGTCATCCCGAGATGACACGAGACATCACCACTCTGTTCAACTTGAACTATAACATCATTTTATACCATTAATTTCAATTTTAGAAAGAAAAATTTATTTCGTACCGCTCATCCGAGGAGGATCTCATCCTAAGAGTGTCTCGTCCGGCGACGTGTCATCCCGAGATGACACGAGACATCACCACTCTGTTCAACTTGAACTATAACATCATTTTATACCATTAATTTCAATTTTAGAAAGAAAAATTTATTTCGTACCGCTCATCCGAGGAGGATCTCATCCTAAGAGTGTCTCGTCCGGCGACGTGTCATCCCGAGATGACACGAGACATCACCACTCTGTTCAACTTGAACTATAACATCATTTTATACCATTAATTTCAATTTTAGAAAGAAAAATTTATTTCGTACCGCTCATCCGAGGAGGATCTCATCCTAAGAGTGTCTCGTCCGGCGACGTGTCATCCCGAGATGACACGAGACATCACCACTCTGTTCAACTTGAACTATAACATCATTTTATACCATTAATTTCAATTTTAGAAAGAAAAATTTATTTCGTACCGCTCATCCGAGGAGGATCTCATCCTAAGAGTGTCTCGTCCGGCGACGTGTCATCCCGAGATGACACGAGACATCACCACTCTGTTCAACTTGAACTATAACATCATTTTATACCATTAATTTCAATTTTAGAAAGAAAAATTTATTTCGTACCGCTCATCCGAGGAGGATCTCATCCTAAGAGTGTCTCGTCCGGCGACGTGTCATCCCGAGATGACACGAGACATCACCACTCTGTTCAACTTGAACTATAACATCATTTTATACCATTAATTTCAATTTTAGAAAGAAAAATTTATTTCGTACCGCTCATCCGAGGAGGATCTCATCCTAAGAGTGTCTCGTCCGGCGACGTGTCATCCCGAGATGACACGAGACATCACCACTCTGTTCAACTTGAACTATAACATCATTTTATACCATTAATTTCAATTTTAGAAAGAAAAATTTATTTCGTACCGCTCATCCGAGGAGGATCTCATCCTAAGAGTGTCTCGTCCGGCGACGTGTCATCCCGAGATGACACGAGACATCACCACTCTGTTCAACTTGAACTATAACATCATTTTATACCATTAATTTCAATTTTAGAAAGAAAAATTTATTTCGTACCGCTCATCCGAGGAGGATCTCATCCTAAGAGTGTCTCGTCCGGCGACGTGTCATCCCGAGATGACACGAGACATCACCACTCTGTTCAACTTGAACTATAACATCATTTTATACCATTAATTTCAATTTTAGAAAGAAAATTTATTTCGTACCGCTCATCCGAGGAGGATCTCATCCTAAGAGTGTCTCGTCCGGCGACGTGTCATCCCGAGATGACACGAGACATCACCACTCTGTTCAACTTGAACTATAACATCATTTTATACCATTAATTTCAATTTTAGAAAGAAAAATTTATTTCGTACCGCTCATCCGAGGAGGATCTCATCCTAAGAGTGTCTCGTCCGGCGACGTGTCATCCCGAGATGACACGAGACATCACCACTCTGTTCAACTTGAACTATAACATCATTTTATACCATTAATTTCAATTTTAGAAAGAAAAATTTATTTCGTACCGCTCATCCGAGGAGGATCTCATCCTAAGAGTGTCTCGTCCGGCGACGTGTCATCCCGAGATGACACGAGACATCACCACTCTGTTCAACTTGAACTATAACATCATTTTATACCATTAATTTCAATTTTAGAAAGAAAAATTTATTTCGTACCGCTCATCCGAGGAGGATCTCATCCTAAGAGTGTCTCGTCCGGCGACGTGTCATCCCGAGATGACACGAGACATCACCACTCTGTTCAACTTGAACTATAACATCATTTTATACCATTAATTTCAATTTTAGAAAGAAAAATTTATTTCGTACCGCTCATCCGAGGAGGATCTCATCCTAAGAGTGTCTCGTCCGGCGACGTGTCATCCCGAGATGACACGAGACATCACCACTCTGTTCAACTTGAACTATAACATCATTTTATACCATTAATTTCAATTTTAGAAAGAAAAATTTATTTCGTACCGCTCATCCGAGGAGGATCTCATCCTAAGAGTGTCTCGTCCGGCGACGTGTCATCCCGAGATGACACGAGACATCACCACTCTGTTCAACTTGAACTATAACATCATTTTATACCATTAATTTCAATTTTAGAAAGAAAAATTTATTTCGTACCGCTCATCCGAGGAGGATCTCATCCTAAGAGTGTCTCGTCCGGCGACGTGTCATCCCGAGATGACACGAGACATCACCACTCTGTTCAACTTGAACTATAACATCATTTTATACCATTAATTTCAATTTTAGAAAGAAAAATTTATTTCGTACCGCTCATCCGAGGAGGATCTCATCCTAAGAGTGTCTCGTCCGGCGACGTGTCATCCCGAGATGACACGAGACATCACCACTCTGTTCAACTTGAACTATAACATCATTTTATACCATTAATTTCAATTTTAGAAAGAAAATTTATTTCGTACCGCTCATCCGAGGAGGATCTCATCCTAAGAGTGTCTCGTCCGGCGACGTGTCATCCCGAGATGACACGAGACATCACCACTCTGTTCAACTTGAACTATAACATCATTTTATACCATTAATTTCAATTTTAGAAAGAAAAATTTATTTCGTACCGCTCATCCGAGGAGGATCTCATCCTAAGAGTGTCTCGTCCGGCGACGTGTCATCCCGAGATGACACGAGACATCACCACTCTGTTCAACTTGAACTATAACATCATTTTATACCATTAATTTCAATTTTAGAAAGAAAAATTTATTTCGTACCGCTCATCCGAGGAGGATCTCATCCTAAGAGTGTCTCGTCCGGCGACGTGTCATCCCGAGATGACACGAGACATCACCACTCTGTTCAACTTGAACTATAACATCATTTTATACCATTAATTTCAATTTTAGAAAGAAAAATTTATTTCGTACCGCTCATCCGAGGAGGATCTCATCCTAAGAGTGTCTCGTCCGGCGACGTGTCATCCCGAGATGACACGAGACATCACCACTCTGTTCAACTTGAACTATAACATCATTTTATACCATTAATTTCAATTTTAGAAAGAAAAATTTATTTCGTACCGCTCATCCGAGGAGGATCTCATCCTAAGAGTGTCTCGTCCGGCGACGTGTCATCCCGAGATGACACGAGACATCACCACTCTGTTCAACTTGAACTATAACATCATTTTATACCATTAATTTCAATTTTAGAAAGAAAAATTTATTTCGTACCGCTCATCCGAGGAGGATCTCATCCTAAGAGTGTCTCGTCCGGCGACGTGTCATCCCGAGATGACACGAGACATCACCACTCTGTTCAACTTGAACTATAACATCATTTTATACCATTAATTTCAATTTTAGAAAGAAAAATTTATTTCGTACCGCTCATCCGAGGAGGATCTCATCCTAAGAGTGTCTCGTCCGGCGACGTGTCATCCCGAGATGACACGAGACATCACCACTCTGTTCAACTTGAACTATAACATCATTTTATACCATTAATTTCAATTTTAGAAAGAAAAATTTATTTCGTACCGCTCATCCGAGGAGGATCTCATCCTAAGAGTGTCTCGTCCGGCGACGTGTCATCCCGAGATGACACGAGACATCACCACTCTGTTCAACTTGAACTATAACATCATTTTATACCATTAATTTCAATTTTAGAAAGAAAAATTTATTTCGTACCGCTCATCCGAGGAGGATCTCATCCTAAGAGTGTCTCGTCCGGCGACGTGTCATCCCGAGATGACACGAGACATCACCACTCTGTTCAACTTGAACTATAACATCATTTTATACCATTAATTTCAATTTTAGAAAGAAAAATTTATTTCGTACCGCTCATCCGAGGAGGATCTCATCCTAAGAGTGTCTCGTCCGGCGACGTGTCATCCCGAGATGACACGAGACATCACCACTCTGTTCAACTTGAACTATAACATCATTTTATACCATTAATTTCAATTTTAGAAAGAAAAATTTATTTCGTACCGCTCATCCGAGGAGGATCTCATCCTAAGAGTGTCTCGTCCGGCGACGTGTCATCCCGAGATGACACGAGACATCACCACTCTGTTCAACTTGAACTATAACATCATTTTATACCATTAATTTCAATTTTAGAAAGAAAAATTTATTTCGTACCGCTCATCCGAGGAGGATCTCATCCTAAGAGTGTCTCGTCCGGCGACGTGTCATCCCGAGATGACACGAGACATCACCACTCTGTTCAACTTGAACTATAACATCATTTTATACCATTAATTTCAATTTTAGAAAGAAAATTTATTTCGTACCGCTCATCCGAGGAGGATCTCATCCTAAGAGTGTCTCGTCCGGCGACGTGTCATCCCGAGATGACACGAGACATCACCACTCTGTTCAACTTGAACTATAACATCATTTTATACCATTAATTTCAATTTTAGAAAGAAAAATTTATTTCGTACCGCTCATCCGAGGAGGATCTCATCCTAAGAGTGTCTCGTCCGGCGACGTGTCATCCCGAGATGACACGAGACATCACCACTCTGTTCAACTTGAACTATAACATCATTTTATACCATTAATTTCAATTTTAGAAAGAAAAATTTATTTCGTACCGCTCATCCGAGGAGGATCTCATCCTAAGAGTGTCTCGTCCGGCGACGTGTCATCCCGAGATGACACGAGACATCACCACTCTGTTCAACTTGAACTATAACATCATTTTATACCATTAATTTCAATTTTAGAAAGAAAAATTTATTTCGTACCGCTCATCCGAGGAGGATCTCATCCTAAGAGTGTCTCGTCCGGCGACGTGTCATCCCGAGATGACACGAGACATCACCACTCTGTTCAACTTGAACTATAACATCATTTTATACCATTAATTTCAATTTTAGAAAGAAAAATTTATTTCGTACCGCTCATCCGAGGAGGATCTCATCCTAAGAGTGTCTCGTCCGGCGACGTGTCATCCCGAGATGACACGAGACATCACCACTCTGTTCAACTTGAACTATAACATCATTTTATACCATTAATTTCAATTTTAGAAAGAAAAATTTATTTCGTACCGCTCATCCGAGGAGGATCTCATCCTAAGAGTGTCTCGTCCGGCGACGTGTCATCCCGAGATGACACGAGACATCACCACTCTGTTCAACTTGAACTATAACATCATTTTATACCATTAATTTCAATTTTAGAAAGAAAATTTATTTCGTACCGCTCATCCGAGGAGGATCTCATCCTAAGAGTGTCTCGTCCGGCGACGTGTCATCCCGAGATGACACGAGACATCACCACTCTGTTCAACTTGAACTATAACATCATTTTATACCATTAATTTCAATTTTAGAAAGAAAAATTTATTTCGTACCGCTCATCCGAGGAGGATCTCATCCTAAGAGTGTCTCGTCCGGCGACGTGTCATCCCGAGATGACACGAGACATCACCACTCTGTTCAACTTGAACTATAACATCATTTTATACCATTAATTTCAATTTTAGAAAGAAAATTTATTTCGTACCGCTCATCCGAGGAGGATCTCATCCTAAGAGTGTCTCGTCCGGCGACGTGTCATCCCGAGATGACACGAGACATCACCACTCTGTTCAACTTGAACTATAACATCATTTTATACCATTAATTTCAATTTTAGAAAGAAAAATTTATTTCGTACCGCTCATCCGAGGAGGATCTCATCCTAAGAGTGTCTCGTCCGGCGACGTGTCATCCCGAGATGACACGAGACATCACCACTCTGTTCAACTTGAACTATAACATCATTTTATACCATTAATTTCAATTTTAGAAAGAAAAATTTATTTCGTACCGCTCATCCGAGGAGGATCTCATCCTAAGAGTGTCTCGTCCGGCGACGTGTCATCCCGAGATGACACGAGACATCACCACTCTGTTCAACTTGAACTATAACATCATTTTATACCATTAATTTCAATTTTAGAAAGAAAAATTTATTTCGTACCGCTCATCCGAGGAGGATCTCATCCTAAGAGTGTCTCGTCCGGCGACGTGTCATCCCGAGATGACACGAGACATCACCACTCTGTTCAACTTGAACTATAACATCATTTTATACCATTAATTTCAATTTTAGAAAGAAAAATTTATTTCGTACCGCTCATCCGAGGAGGATCTCATCCTAAGAGTGTCTCGTCCGGCGACGTGTCATCCCGAGATGACACGAGACATCACCACTCTGTTCAACTTGAACTATAACATCATTTTATACCATTAATTTCAATTTTAGAAAGAAAAATTTATTTCGTACCGCTCATCCGAGGAGGATCTCATCCTAAGAGTGTCTCGTCCGGCGACGTGTCATCCCGAGATGACACGAGACATCACCACTCTGTTCAACTTGAACTATAACATCATTTTATACCATTAATTTCAATTTTAGAAAGAAAAATTTATTTCGTACCGCTCATCCGAGGAGGATCTCATCCTAAGAGTGTCTCGTCCGGCGACGTGTCATCCCGAGATGACACGAGACATCACCACTCTGTTCAACTTGAACTATAACATCATTTTATACCATTAATTTCAATTTTAGAAAGAAAAATTTATTTCGTACCGCTCATCCGAGGAGGATCTCATCCTAAGAGTGTCTCGTCCGGCGACGTGTCATCCCGAGATGACACGAGACATCACCACTCTGTTCAACTTGAACTATAACATCATTTTATACCATTAATTTCAATTTTAGAAAGAAAAATTTATTTCGTACCGCTCATCCGAGGAGGATCTCATCCTAAGAGTGTCTCGTCCGGCGACGTGTCATCCCGAGATGACACGAGACATCACCACTCTGTTCAACTTGAACTATAACATCATTTTATACCATTAATTTCAATTTTAGAAAGAAAAATTTATTTCGTACCGCTCATCCGAGGAGGATCTCATCCTAAGAGTGTCTCGTCCGGCGACGTGTCATCCCGAGATGACACGAGACATCACCACTCTGTTCAACTTGAACTATAACATCATTTTATACCATTAATTTCAATTTTAGAAAGAAAATTTATTTCGTACCGCTCATCCGAGGAGGATCTCATCCTAAGAGTGTCTCGTCCGGCGACGTGTCATCCCGAGATGACACGAGACATCACCACTCTGTTCAACTTGAACTATAACATCATTTTATACCATTAATTTCAATTTTAGAAAGAAAATTTATTTCGTACCGCTCATCCGAGGAGGATCTCATCCTAAGAGTGTCTCGTCCGGCGACGTGTCATCCCGAGATGACACGAGACATCACCACTCTGTTCAACTTGAACTATAACATCATTTTATACCATTAATTTCAATTTTAGAAAGAAAATTTATTTCGTACCGCTCATCCGAGGAGGATCTCATCCTAAGAGTGTCTCGTCCGGCGACGTGTCATCCCGAGATGACACGAGACATCACCACTCTGTTCAACTTGAACTATAACATCATTTTATACCATTAATTTCAATTTTAGAAAGAAAAATTTATTTCGTACCGCTCATCCGAGGAGGATCTCATCCTAAGAGTGTCTCGTCCGGCGACGTGTCATCCCGAGATGACACGAGACATCACCACTCTGTTCAACTTGAACTATAACATCATTTTATACCATTAATTTCAATTTTAGAAAGAAAAATTTATTTCGTACCGCTCATCCGAGGAGGATCTCATCCTAAGAGTGTCTCGTCCGGCGACGTGTCATCCCGAGATGACACGAGACATCACCACTCTGTTCAACTTGAACTATAACATCATTTTATACCATTAATTTCAATTTTAGAAAGAAAAATTTATTTCGTACCGCTCATCCGAGGAGGATCTCATCCTAAGAGTGTCTCGTCCGGCGACGTGTCATCCCGAGATGACACGAGACATCACCACTCTGTTCAACTTGAACTATAACATCATTTTATACCATTAATTTCAATTTTAGAAAGAAAAATTTATTTCGTACCGCTCATCCGAGGAGGATCTCATCCTAAGAGTGTCTCGTCCGGCGACGTGTCATCCCGAGATGACACGAGACATCACCACTCTGTTCAACTTGAACTATAACATCATTTTATACCATTAATTTCAATTTTAGAAAGAAAAATTTATTTCGTACCGCTCATCCGAGGAGGATCTCATCCTAAGAGTGTCTCGTCCGGCGACGTGTCATCCCGAGATGACACGAGACATCACCACTCTGTTCAACTTGAACTATAACATCATTTTATACCATTAATTTCAATTTTAGAAAGAAAAATTTATTTCGTACCGCTCATCCGAGGAGGATCTCATCCTAAGAGTGTCTCGTCCGGCGACGTGTCATCCCGAGATGACACGAGACATCACCACTCTGTTCAACTTGAACTATAACATCATTTTATACCATTAATTTCAATTTTAGAAAGAAAAATTTATTTCGTACCGCTCATCCGAGGAGGATCTCATCCTAAGAGTGTCTCGTCCGGCGACGTGTCATCCCGAGATGACACGAGACATCACCACTCTGTTCAACTTGAACTATAACATCATTTTATACCATTAATTTCAATTTTAGAAAGAAAAATTTATTTCGTACCGCTCATCCGAGGAGGATCTCATCCTAAGAGTGTCTCGTCCGGCGACGTGTCATCCCGAGATGACACGAGACATCACCACTCTGTTCAACTTGAACTATAACATCATTTTATACCATTAATTTCAATTTTAGAAAGAAAAATTTATTTCGTACCGCTCATCCGAGGAGGATCTCATCCTAAGAGTGTCTCGTCCGGCGACGTGTCATCCCGAGATGACACGAGACATCACCACTCTGTTCAACTTGAACTATAACATCATTTTATACCATTAATTTCAATTTTAGAAAGAAAAATTTATTTCGTACCGCTCATCCGAGGAGGATCTCATCCTAAGAGTGTCTCGTCCGGCGACGTGTCATCCCGAGATGACACGAGACATCACCACTCTGTTCAACTTGAACTATAACATCATTTTATACCATTAATTTCAATTTTAGAAAGAAAAATTTATTTCGTACCGCTCATCCGAGGAGGATCTCATCCTAAGAGTGTCTCGTCCGGCGACGTGTCATCCCGAGATGACACGAGACATCACCACTCTGTTCAACTTGAACTATAACATCATTTTATACCATTAATTTCAATTTTAGAAAGAAAAATTTATTTCGTACCGCTCATCCGAGGAGGATCTCATCCTAAGAGTGTCTCGTCCGGCGACGTGTCATCCCGAGATGACACGAGACATCACCACTCTGTTCAACTTGAACTATAACATCATTTTATACCATTAATTTCAATTTTAGAAAGAAAAATTTATTTCGTACCGCTCATCCGAGGAGGATCTCATCCTAAGAGTGTCTCGTCCGGCGACGTGTCATCCCGAGATGACACGAGACATCACCACTCTGTTCAACTTGAACTATAACATCATTTTATACCATTAATTTCAATTTTAGAAAGAAAAATTTATTTCGTACCGCTCATCCGAGGAGGATCTCATCCTAAGAGTGTCTCGTCCGGCGACGTGTCATCCCGAGATGACACGAGACATCACCACTCTGTTCAACTTGAACTATAACATCATTTTATACCATTAATTTCAATTTTAGAAAGAAAAATTTATTTCGTACCGCTCATCCGAGGAGGATCTCATCCTAAGAGTGTCTCGTCCGGCGACGTGTCATCCCGAGATGACACGAGACATCACCACTCTGTTCAACTTGAACTATAACATCATTTTATACCATTAATTTCAATTTTAGAAAGAAAAATTTATTTCGTACCGCTCATCCGAGGAGGATCTCATCCTAAGAGTGTCTCGTCCGGCGACGTGTCATCCCGAGATGACACGAGACATCACCACTCTGTTCAACTTGAACTATAACATCATTTTATACCATTAATTTCAATTTTAGAAAGAAAATTTATTTCGTACCGCTCATCCGAGGAGGATCTCATCCTAAGAGTGTCTCGTCCGGCGACGTGTCATCCCGAGATGACACGAGACATCACCACTCTGTTCAACTTGAACTATAACATCATTTTATACCATTAATTTCAATTTTAGAAAGAAAAATTTATTTCGTACCGCTCATCCGAGGAGGATCTCATCCTAAGAGTGTCTCGTCCGGCGACGTGTCATCCCGAGATGACACGAGACATCACCACTCTGTTCAACTTGAACTATAACATCATTTTATACCATTAATTTCAATTTTAGAAAGAAAAATTTATTTCGTACCGCTCATCCGAGGAGGATCTCATCCTAAGAGTGTCTCGTCCGGCGACGTGTCATCCCGAGATGACACGAGACATCACCACTCTGTTCAACTTGAACTATAACATCATTTTATACCATTAATTTCAATTTTAGAAAGAAAAATTTATTTCGTACCGCTCATCCGAGGAGGATCTCATCCTAAGAGTGTCTCGTCCGGCGACGTGTCATCCCGAGATGACACGAGACATCACCACTCTGTTCAACTTGAACTATAACATCATTTTATACCATTAATTTCAATTTTAGAAAGAAAAATTTATTTCGTACCGCTCATCCGAGGAGGATCTCATCCTAAGAGTGTCTCGTCCGGCGACGTGTCATCCCGAGATGACACGAGACATCACCACTCTGTTCAACTTGAACTATAACATCATTTTATACCATTAATTTCAATTTTAGAAAGAAAAATTTATTTCGTACCGCTCATCCGAGGAGGATCTCATCCTAAGAGTGTCTCGTCCGGCGACGTGTCATCCCGAGATGACACGAGACATCACCACTCTGTTCAACTTGAACTATAACATCATTTTATACCATTAATTTCAATTTTAGAAAGAAAAATTTATTTCGTACCGCTCATCCGAGGAGGATCTCATCCTAAGAGTGTCTCGTCCGGCGACGTGTCATCCCGAGATGACACGAGACATCACCACTCTGTTCAACTTGAACTATAACATCATTTTATACCATTAATTTCAATTTTAGAAAGAAAAATTTATTTCGTACCGCTCATCCGAGGAGGATCTCATCCTAAGAGTGTCTCGTCCGGCGACGTGTCATCCCGAGATGACACGAGACATCACCACTCTGTTCAACTTGAACTATAACATCATTTTATACCATTAATTTCAATTTTAGAAAGAAAAATTTATTTCGTACCGCTCATCCGAGGAGGATCTCATCCTAAGAGTGTCTCGTCCGGCGACGTGTCATCCCGAGATGACACGAGACATCACCACTCTGTTCAACTTGAACTATAACATCATTTTATACCATTAATTTCAATTTTAGAAAGAAAAATTTATTTCGTACCGCTCATCCGAGGAGGATCTCATCCTAAGAGTGTCTCGTCCGGCGACGTGTCATCCCGAGATGACACGAGACATCACCACTCTGTTCAACTTGAACTATAACATCATTTTATACCATTAATTTCAATTTTAGAAAGAAAATTTATTTCGTACCGCTCATCCGAGGAGGATCTCATCCTAAGAGTGTCTCGTCCGGCGACGTGTCATCCCGAGATGACACGAGACATCACCACTCTGTTCAACTTGAACTATAACATCATTTTATACCATTAATTTCAATTTTAGAAAGAAAAATTTATTTCGTACCGCTCATCCGAGGAGGATCTCATCCTAAGAGTGTCTCGTCCGGCGACGTGTCATCCCGAGATGACACGAGACATCACCACTCTGTTCAACTTGAACTATAACATCATTTTATACCATTAATTTCAATTTTAGAAAGAAAAATTTATTTCGTACCGCTCATCCGAGGAGGATCTCATCCTAAGAGTGTCTCGTCCGGCGACGTGTCATCCCGAGATGACACGAGACATCACCACTCTGTTCAACTTGAACTATAACATCATTTTATACCATTAATTTCAATTTTAGAAAGAAAAATTTATTTCGTACCGCTCATCCGAGGAGGATCTCATCCTAAGAGTGTCTCGTCCGGCGACGTGTCATCCCGAGATGACACGAGACATCACCACTCTGTTCAACTTGAACTATAACATCATTTTATACCATTAATTTCAATTTTAGAAAGAAAAATTTATTTCGTACCGCTCATCCGAGGAGGATCTCATCCTAAGAGTGTCTCGTCCGGCGACGTGTCATCCCGAGATGACACGAGACATCACCACTCTGTTCAACTTGAACTATAACATCATTTTATACCATTAATTTCAATTTTAGAAAGAAAAATTTATTTCGTACCGCTCATCCGAGGAGGATCTCATCCTAAGAGTGTCTCGTCCGGCGACGTGTCATCCCGAGATGACACGAGACATCACCACTCTGTTCAACTTGAACTATAACATCATTTTATACCATTAATTTCAATTTTAGAAAGAAAAATTTATTTCGTACCGCTCATCCGAGGAGGATCTCATCCTAAGAGTGTCTCGTCCGGCGACGTGTCATCCCGAGATGACACGAGACATCACCACTCTGTTCAACTTGAACTATAACATCATTTTATACCATTAATTTCAATTTTAGAAAGAAAAATTTATTTCGTACCGCTCATCCGAGGAGGATCTCATCCTAAGAGTGTCTCGTCCGGCGACGTGTCATCCCGAGATGACACGAGACATCACCACTCTGTTCAACTTGAACTATAACATCATTTTATACCATTAATTTCAATTTTAGAAAGAAAAATTTATTTCGTACCGCTCATCCGAGGAGGATCTCATCCTAAGAGTGTCTCGTCCGGCGACGTGTCATCCCGAGATGACACGAGACATCACCACTCTGTTCAACTTGAACTATAACATCATTTTATACCATTAATTTCAATTTTAGAAAGAAAAATTTATTTCGTACCGCTCATCCGAGGAGGATCTCATCCTAAGAGTGTCTCGTCCGGCGACGTGTCATCCCGAGATGACACGAGACATCACCACTCTGTTCAACTTGAACTATAACATCATTTTATACCATTAATTTCAATTTTAGAAAGAAAAATTTATTTCGTACCGCTCATCCGAGGAGGATCTCATCCTAAGAGTGTCTCGTCCGGCGACGTGTCATCCCGAGATGACACGAGACATCACCACTCTGTTCAACTTGAACTATAACATCATTTTATACCATTAATTTCAATTTTAGAAAGAAAAATTTATTTCGTACCGCTCATCCGAGGAGGATCTCATCCTAAGAGTGTCTCGTCCGGCGACGTGTCATCCCGAGATGACACGAGACATCACCACTCTGTTCAACTTGAACTATAACATCATTTTATACCATTAATTTCAATTTTAGAAAGAAAATTTATTTCGTACCGCTCATCCGAGGAGGATCTCATCCTAAGAGTGTCTCGTCCGGCGACGTGTCATCCCGAGATGACACGAGACATCACCACTCTGTTCAACTTGAACTATAACATCATTTTATACCATTAATTTCAATTTTAGAAAGAAAAATTTATTTCGTACCGCTCATCCGAGGAGGATCTCATCCTAAGAGTGTCTCGTCCGGCGACGTGTCATCCCGAGATGACACGAGACATCACCACTCTGTTCAACTTGAACTATAACATCATTTTATACCATTAATTTCAATTTTAGAAAGAAAAATTTATTTCGTACCGCTCATCCGAGGAGGATCTCATCCTAAGAGTGTCTCGTCCGGCGACGTGTCATCCCGAGATGACACGAGACATCACCACTCTGTTCAACTTGAACTATAACATCATTTTATACCATTAATTTCAATTTTAGAAAGAAAAATTTATTTCGTACCGCTCATCCGAGGAGGATCTCATCCTAAGAGTGTCTCGTCCGGCGACGTGTCATCCCGAGATGACACGAGACATCACCACTCTGTTCAACTTGAACTATAACATCATTTTATACCATTAATTTCAATTTTAGAAAGAAAAATTTATTTCGTACCGCTCATCCGAGGAGGATCTCATCCTAAGAGTGTCTCGTCCGGCGACGTGTCATCCCGAGATGACACGAGACATCACCACTCTGTTCAACTTGAACTATAACATCATTTTATACCATTAATTTCAATTTTAGAAAGAAAAATTTATTTCGTACCGCTCATCCGAGGAGGATCTCATCCTAAGAGTGTCTCGTCCGGCGACGTGTCATCCCGAGATGACACGAGACATCACCACTCTGTTCAACTTGAACTATAACATCATTTTATACCATTAATTTCAATTTTAGAAAGAAAAATTTATTTCGTACCGCTCATCCGAGGAGGATCTCATCCTAAGAGTGTCTCGTCCGGCGACGTGTCATCCCGAGATGACACGAGACATCACCACTCTGTTCAACTTGAACTATAACATCATTTTATACCATTAATTTCAATTTTAGAAAGAAAAATTTATTTCGTACCGCTCATCCGAGGAGGATCTCATCCTAAGAGTGTCTCGTCCGGCGACGTGTCATCCCGAGATGACACGAGACATCACCACTCTGTTCAACTTGAACTATAACATCATTTTATACCATTAATTTCAATTTTAGAAAGAAAAATTTATTTCGTACCGCTCATCCGAGGAGGATCTCATCCTAAGAGTGTCTCGTCCGGCGACGTGTCATCCCGAGATGACACGAGACATCACCACTCTGTTCAACTTGAACTATAACATCATTTTATACCATTAATTTCAATTTTAGAAAGAAAAATTTATTTCGTACCGCTCATCCGAGGAGGATCTCATCCTAAGAGTGTCTCGTCCGGCGACGTGTCATCCCGAGATGACACGAGACATCACCACTCTGTTCAACTTGAACTATAACATCATTTTATACCATTAATTTCAATTTTAGAAAGAAAAATTTATTTCGTACCGCTCATCCGAGGAGGATCTCATCCTAAGAGTGTCTCGTCCGGCGACGTGTCATCCCGAGATGACACGAGACATCACCACTCTGTTCAACTTGAACTATAACATCATTTTATACCATTAATTTCAATTTTAGAAAGAAAAATTTATTTCGTACCGCTCATCCGAGGAGGATCTCATCCTAAGAGTGTCTCGTCCGGCGACGTGTCATCCCGAGATGACACGAGACATCACCACTCTGTTCAACTTGAACTATAACATCATTTTATACCATTAATTTCAATTTTAGAAAGAAAATTTATTTCGTACCGCTCATCCGAGGAGGATCTCATCCTAAGAGTGTCTCGTCCGGCGACGTGTCATCCCGAGATGACACGAGACATCACCACTCTGTTCAACTTGAACTATAACATCATTTTATACCATTAATTTCAATTTTAGAAAGAAAAATTTATTTCGTACCGCTCATCCGAGGAGGATCTCATCCTAAGAGTGTCTCGTCCGGCGACGTGTCATCCCGAGATGACACGAGACATCACCACTCTGTTCAACTTGAACTATAACATCATTTTATACCATTAATTTCAATTTTAGAAAGAAAAATTTATTTCGTACCGCTCATCCGAGGAGGATCTCATCCTAAGAGTGTCTCGTCCGGCGACGTGTCATCCCGAGATGACACGAGACATCACCACTCTGTTCAACTTGAACTATAACATCATTTTATACCATTAATTTCAATTTTAGAAAGAAAAATTTATTTCGTACCGCTCATCCGAGGAGGATCTCATCCTAAGAGTGTCTCGTCCGGCGACGTGTCATCCCGAGATGACACGAGACATCACCACTCTGTTCAACTTGAACTATAACATCATTTTATACCATTAATTTCAATTTTAGAAAGAAAAATTTATTTCGTACCGCTCATCCGAGGAGGATCTCATCCTAAGAGTGTCTCGTCCGGCGACGTGTCATCCCGAGATGACACGAGACATCACCACTCTGTTCAACTTGAACTATAACATCATTTTATACCATTAATTTCAATTTTAGAAAGAAAAATTTATTTCGTACCGCTCATCCGAGGAGGATCTCATCCTAAGAGTGTCTCGTCCGGCGACGTGTCATCCCGAGATGACACGAGACATCACCACTCTGTTCAACTTGAACTATAACATCATTTTATACCATTAATTTCAATTTTAGAAAGAAAAATTTATTTCGTACCGCTCATCCGAGGAGGATCTCATCCTAAGAGTGTCTCGTCCGGCGACGTGTCATCCCGAGATGACACGAGACATCACCACTCTGTTCAACTTGAACTATAACATCATTTTATACCATTAATTTCAATTTTAGAAAGAAAAATTTATTTCGTACCGCTCATCCGAGGAGGATCTCATCCTAAGAGTGTCTCGTCCGGCGACGTGTCATCCCGAGATGACACGAGACATCACCACTCTGTTCAACTTGAACTATAACATCATTTTATACCATTAATTTCAATTTTAGAAAGAAAAATTTATTTCGTACCGCTCATCCGAGGAGGATCTCATCCTAAGAGTGTCTCGTCCGGCGACGTGTCATCCCGAGATGACACGAGACATCACCACTCTGTTCAACTTGAACTATAACATCATTTTATACCATTAATTTCAATTTTAGAAAGAAAAATTTATTTCGTACCGCTCATCCGAGGAGGATCTCATCCTAAGAGTGTCTCGTCCGGCGACGTGTCATCCCGAGATGACACGAGACATCACCACTCTGTTCAACTTGAACTATAACATCATTTTATACCATTAATTTCAATTTTAGAAAGAAAATTTATTTCGTACCGCTCATCCGAGGAGGATCTCATCCTAAGAGTGTCTCGTCCGGCGACGTGTCATCCCGAGATGACACGAGACATCACCACTCTGTTCAACTTGAACTATAACATCATTTTATACCATTAATTTCAATTTTAGAAAGAAAAATTTATTTCGTACCGCTCATCCGAGGAGGATCTCATCCTAAGAGTGTCTCGTCCGGCGACGTGTCATCCCGAGATGACACGAGACATCACCACTCTGTTCAACTTGAACTATAACATCATTTTATACCATTAATTTCAATTTTAGAAAGAAAAATTTATTTCGTACCGCTCATCCGAGGAGGATCTCATCCTAAGAGTGTCTCGTCCGGCGACGTGTCATCCCGAGATGACACGAGACATCACCACTCTGTTCAACTTGAACTATAACATCATTTTATACCATTAATTTCAATTTTAGAAAGAAAAATTTATTTCGTACCGCTCATCCGAGGAGGATCTCATCCTAAGAGTGTCTCGTCCGGCGACGTGTCATCCCGAGATGACACGAGACATCACCACTCTGTTCAACTTGAACTATAACATCATTTTATACCATTAATTTCAATTTTAGAAAGAAAAATTTATTTCGTACCGCTCATCCGAGGAGGATCTCATCCTAAGAGTGTCTCGTCCGGCGACGTGTCATCCCGAGATGACACGAGACATCACCACTCTGTTCAACTTGAACTATAACATCATTTTATACCATTAATTTCAATTTTAGAAAGAAAAATTTATTTCGTACCGCTCATCCGAGGAGGATCTCATCCTAAGAGTGTCTCGTCCGGCGACGTGTCATCCCGAGATGACACGAGACATCACCACTCTGTTCAACTTGAACTATAACATCATTTTATACCATTAATTTCAATTTTAGAAAGAAAAATTTATTTCGTACCGCTCATCCGAGGAGGATCTCATCCTAAGAGTGTCTCGTCCGGCGACGTGTCATCCCGAGATGACACGAGACATCACCACTCTGTTCAACTTGAACTATAACATCATTTTATACCATTAATTTCAATTTTAGAAAGAAAAATTTATTTCGTACCGCTCATCCGAGGAGGATCTCATCCTAAGAGTGTCTCGTCCGGCGACGTGTCATCCCGAGATGACACGAGACATCACCACTCTGTTCAACTTGAACTATAACATCATTTTATACCATTAATTTCAATTTTAGAAAGAAAAATTTATTTCGTACCGCTCATCCGAGGAGGATCTCATCCTAAGAGTGTCTCGTCCGGCGACGTGTCATCCCGAGATGACACGAGACATCACCACTCTGTTCAACTTGAACTATAACATCATTTTATACCATTAATTTCAATTTTAGAAAGAAAAATTTATTTCGTACCGCTCATCCGAGGAGGATCTCATCCTAAGAGTGTCTCGTCCGGCGACGTGTCATCCCGAGATGACACGAGACATCACCACTCTGTTCAACTTGAACTATAACATCATTTTATACCATTAATTTCAATTTTAGAAAGAAAAATTTATTTCGTACCGCTCATCCGAGGAGGATCTCATCCTAAGAGTGTCTCGTCCGGCGACGTGTCATCCCGAGATGACACGAGACATCACCACTCTGTTCAACTTGAACTATAACATCATTTTATACCATTAATTTCAATTTTAGAAAGAAAAATTTATTTCGTACCGCTCATCCGAGGAGGATCTCATCCTAAGAGTGTCTCGTCCGGCGACGTGTCATCCCGAGATGACACGAGACATCACCACTCTGTTCAACTTGAACTATAACATCATTTTATACCATTAATTTCAATTTTAGAAAGAAAAATTTATTTCGTACCGCTCATCCGAGGAGGATCTCATCCTAAGAGTGTCTCGTCCGGCGACGTGTCATCCCGAGATGACACGAGACATCACCACTCTGTTCAACTTGAACTATAACATCATTTTATACCATTAATTTCAATTTTAGAAAGAAAAATTTATTTCGTACCGCTCATCCGAGGAGGATCTCATCCTAAGAGTGTCTCGTCCGGCGACGTGTCATCCCGAGATGACACGAGACATCACCACTCTGTTCAACTTGAACTATAACATCATTTTATACCATTAATTTCAATTTTAGAAAGAAAAATTTATTTCGTACCGCTCATCCGAGGAGGATCTCATCCTAAGAGTGTCTCGTCCGGCGACGTGTCATCCCGAGATGACACGAGACATCACCACTCTGTTCAACTTGAACTATAACATCATTTTATACCATTAATTTCAATTTTAGAAAGAAAAATTTATTTCGTACCGCTCATCCGAGGAGGATCTCATCCTAAGAGTGTCTCGTCCGGCGACGTGTCATCCCGAGATGACACGAGACATCACCACTCTGTTCAACTTGAACTATAACATCATTTTATACCATTAATTTCAATTTTAGAAAGAAAAATTTATTTCGTACCGCTCATCCGAGGAGGATCTCATCCTAAGAGTGTCTCGTCCGGCGACGTGTCATCCCGAGATGACACGAGACATCACCACTCTGTTCAACTTGAACTATAACATCATTTTATACCATTAATTTCAATTTTAGAAAGAAAAATTTATTTCGTACCGCTCATCCGAGGAGGATCTCATCCTAAGAGTGTCTCGTCCGGCGACGTGTCATCCCGAGATGACACGAGACATCACCACTCTGTTCAACTTGAACTATAACATCATTTTATACCATTAATTTCAATTTTAGAAAGAAAAATTTATTTCGTACCGCTCATCCGAGGAGGATCTCATCCTAAGAGTGTCTCGTCCGGCGACGTGTCATCCCGAGATGACACGAGACATCACCACTCTGTTCAACTTGAACTATAACATCATTTTATACCATTAATTTCAATTTTAGAAAGAAAAATTTATTTCGTACCGCTCATCCGAGGAGGATCTCATCCTAAGAGTGTCTCGTCCGGCGACGTGTCATCCCGAGATGACACGAGACATCACCACTCTGTTCAACTTGAACTATAACATCATTTTATACCATTAATTTCAATTTTAGAAAGAAAAATTTATTTCGTACCGCTCATCCGAGGAGGATCTCATCCTAAGAGTGTCTCGTCCGGCGACGTGTCATCCCGAGATGACACGAGACATCACCACTCTGTTCAACTTGAACTATAACATCATTTTATACCATTAATTTCAATTTTAGAAAGAAAAATTTATTTCGTACCGCTCATCCGAGGAGGATCTCATCCTAAGAGTGTCTCGTCCGGCGACGTGTCATCCCGAGATGACACGAGACATCACCACTCTGTTCAACTTGAACTATAACATCATTTTATACCATTAATTTCAATTTTAGAAAGAAAAATTTATTTCGTACCGCTCATCCGAGGAGGATCTCATCCTAAGAGTGTCTCGTCCGGCGACGTGTCATCCCGAGATGACACGAGACATCACCACTCTGTTCAACTTGAACTATAACATCATTTTATACCATTAATTTCAATTTTAGAAAGAAAAATTTATTTCGTACCGCTCATCCGAGGAGGATCTCATCCTAAGAGTGTCTCGTCCGGCGACGTGTCATCCCGAGATGACACGAGACATCACCACTCTGTTCAACTTGAACTATAACATCATTTTATACCATTAATTTCAATTTTAGAAAGAAAAATTTATTTCGTACCGCTCATCCGAGGAGGATCTCATCCTAAGAGTGTCTCGTCCGGCGACGTGTCATCCCGAGATGACACGAGACATCACCACTCTGTTCAACTTGAACTATAACATCATTTTATACCATTAATTTCAATTTTAGAAAGAAAAATTTATTTCGTACCGCTCATCCGAGGAGGATCTCATCCTAAGAGTGTCTCGTCCGGCGACGTGTCATCCCGAGATGACACGAGACATCACCACTCTGTTCAACTTGAACTATAACATCATTTTATACCATTAATTTCAATTTTAGAAAGAAAAATTTATTTCGTACCGCTCATCCGAGGAGGATCTCATCCTAAGAGTGTCTCGTCCGGCGACGTGTCATCCCGAGATGACACGAGACATCACCACTCTGTTCAACTTGAACTATAACATCATTTTATACCATTAATTTCAATTTTAGAAAGAAAAATTTATTTCGTACCGCTCATCCGAGGAGGATCTCATCCTAAGAGTGTCTCGTCCGGCGACGTGTCATCCCGAGATGACACGAGACATCACCACTCTGTTCAACTTGAACTATAACATCATTTTATACCATTAATTTCAATTTTAGAAAGAAAAATTTATTTCGTACCGCTCATCCGAGGAGGATCTCATCCTAAGAGTGTCTCGTCCGGCGACGTGTCATCCCGAGATGACACGAGACATCACCACTCTGTTCAACTTGAACTATAACATCATTTTATACCATTAATTTCAATTTTAGAAAGAAAAATTTATTTCGTACCGCTCATCCGAGGAGGATCTCATCCTAAGAGTGTCTCGTCCGGCGACGTGTCATCCCGAGATGACACGAGACATCACCACTCTGTTCAACTTGAACTATAACATCATTTTATACCATTAATTTCAATTTTAGAAAGAAAAATTTATTTCGTACCGCTCATCCGAGGAGGATCTCATCCTAAGAGTGTCTCGTCCGGCGACGTGTCATCCCGAGATGACACGAGACATCACCACTCTGTTCAACTTGAACTATAACATCATTTTATACCATTAATTTCAATTTTAGAAAGAAAAATTTATTTCGTACCGCTCATCCGAGGAGGATCTCATCCTAAGAGTGTCTCGTCCGGCGACGTGTCATCCCGAGATGACACGAGACATCACCACTCTGTTCAACTTGAACTATAACATCATTTTATACCATTAATTTCAATTTTAGAAAGAAAAATTTATTTCGTACCGCTCATCCGAGGAGGATCTCATCCTAAGAGTGTCTCGTCCGGCGACGTGTCATCCCGAGATGACACGAGACATCACCACTCTGTTCAACTTGAACTATAACATCATTTTATACCATTAATTTCAATTTTAGAAAGAAAAATTTATTTCGTACCGCTCATCCGAGGAGGATCTCATCCTAAGAGTGTCTCGTCCGGCGACGTGTCATCCCGAGATGACACGAGACATCACCACTCTGTTCAACTTGAACTATAACATCATTTTATACCATTAATTTCAATTTTAGAAAGAAAAATTTATTTCGTACCGCTCATCCGAGGAGGATCTCATCCTAAGAGTGTCTCGTCCGGCGACGTGTCATCCCGAGATGACACGAGACATCACCACTCTGTTCAACTTGAACTATAACATCATTTTATACCATTAATTTCAATTTTAGAAAGAAAAATTTATTTCGTACCGCTCATCCGAGGAGGATCTCATCCTAAGAGTGTCTCGTCCGGCGACGTGTCATCCCGAGATGACACGAGACATCACCACTCTGTTCAACTTGAACTATAACATCATTTTATACCATTAATTTCAATTTTAGAAAGAAAAATTTATTTCGTACCGCTCATCCGAGGAGGATCTCATCCTAAGAGTGTCTCGTCCGGCGACGTGTCATCCCGAGATGACACGAGACATCACCACTCTGTTCAACTTGAACTATAACATCATTTTATACCATTAATTTCAATTTTAGAAAGAAAAATTTATTTCGTACCGCTCATCCGAGGAGGATCTCATCCTAAGAGTGTCTCGTCCGGCGACGTGTCATCCCGAGATGACACGAGACATCACCACTCTGTTCAACTTGAACTATAACATCATTTTATACCATTAATTTCAATTTTAGAAAGAAAAATTTATTTCGTACCGCTCATCCGAGGAGGATCTCATCCTAAGAGTGTCTCGTCCGGCGACGTGTCATCCCGAGATGACACGAGACATCACCACTCTGTTCAACTTGAACTATAACATCATTTTATACCATTAATTTCAATTTTAGAAAGAAAAATTTATTTCGTACCGCTCATCCGAGGAGGATCTCATCCTAAGAGTGTCTCGTCCGGCGACGTGTCATCCCGAGATGACACGAGACATCACCACTCTGTTCAACTTGAACTATAACATCATTTTATACCATTAATTTCAATTTTAGAAAGAAAAATTTATTTCGTACCGCTCATCCGAGGAGGATCTCATCCTAAGAGTGTCTCGTCCGGCGACGTGTCATCCCGAGATGACACGAGACATCACCACTCTGTTCAACTTGAACTATAACATCATTTTATACCATTAATTTCAATTTTAGAAAGAAAAATTTATTTCGTACCGCTCATCCGAGGAGGATCTCATCCTAAGAGTGTCTCGTCCGGCGACGTGTCATCCCGAGATGACACGAGACATCACCACTCTGTTCAACTTGAACTATAACATCATTTTATACCATTAATTTCAATTTTAGAAAGAAAAATTTATTTCGTACCGCTCATCCGAGGAGGATCTCATCCTAAGAGTGTCTCGTCCGGCGACGTGTCATCCCGAGATGACACGAGACATCACCACTCTGTTCAACTTGAACTATAACATCATTTTATACCATTAATTTCAATTTTAGAAAGAAAAATTTATTTCGTACCGCTCATCCGAGGAGGATCTCATCCTAAGAGTGTCTCGTCCGGCGACGTGTCATCCCGAGATGACACGAGACATCACCACTCTGTTCAACTTGAACTATAACATCATTTTATACCATTAATTTCAATTTTAGAAAGAAAAATTTATTTCGTACCGCTCATCCGAGGAGGATCTCATCCTAAGAGTGTCTCGTCCGGCGACGTGTCATCCCGAGATGACACGAGACATCACCACTCTGTTCAACTTGAACTATAACATCATTTTATACCATTAATTTCAATTTTAGAAAGAAAAATTTATTTCGTACCGCTCATCCGAGGAGGATCTCATCCTAAGAGTGTCTCGTCCGGCGACGTGTCATCCCGAGATGACACGAGACATCACCACTCTGTTCAACTTGAACTATAACATCATTTTATACCATTAATTTCAATTTTAGAAAGAAAAATTTATTTCGTACCGCTCATCCGAGGAGGATCTCATCCTAAGAGTGTCTCGTCCGGCGACGTGTCATCCCGAGATGACACGAGACATCACCACTCTGTTCAACTTGAACTATAACATCATTTTATACCATTAATTTCAATTTTAGAAAGAAAAATTTATTTCGTACCGCTCATCCGAGGAGGATCTCATCCTAAGAGTGTCTCGTCCGGCGACGTGTCATCCCGAGATGACACGAGACATCACCACTCTGTTCAACTTGAACTATAACATCATTTTATACCATTAATTTCAATTTTAGAAAGAAAAATTTATTTCGTACCGCTCATCCGAGGAGGATCTCATCCTAAGAGTGTCTCGTCCGGCGACGTGTCATCCCGAGATGACACGAGACATCACCACTCTGTTCAACTTGAACTATAACATCATTTTATACCATTAATTTCAATTTTAGAAAGAAAAATTTATTTCGTACCGCTCATCCGAGGAGGATCTCATCCTAAGAGTGTCTCGTCCGGCGACGTGTCATCCCGAGATGACACGAGACATCACCACTCTGTTCAACTTGAACTATAACATCATTTTATACCATTAATTTCAATTTTAGAAAGAAAAATTTATTTCGTACCGCTCATCCGAGGAGGATCTCATCCTAAGAGTGTCTCGTCCGGCGACGTGTCATCCCGAGATGACACGAGACATCACCACTCTGTTCAACTTGAACTATAACATCATTTTATACCATTAATTTCAATTTTAGAAAGAAAAATTTATTTCGTACCGCTCATCCGAGGAGGATCTCATCCTAAGAGTGTCTCGTCCGGCGACGTGTCATCCCGAGATGACACGAGACATCACCACTCTGTTCAACTTGAACTATAACATCATTTTATACCATTAATTTCAATTTTAGAAAGAAAAATTTATTTCGTACCGCTCATCCGAGGAGGATCTCATCCTAAGAGTGTCTCGTCCGGCGACGTGTCATCCCGAGATGACACGAGACATCACCACTCTGTTCAACTTGAACTATAACATCATTTTATACCATTAATTTCAATTTTAGAAAGAAAAATTTATTTCGTACCGCTCATCCGAGGAGGATCTCATCCTAAGAGTGTCTCGTCCGGCGACGTGTCATCCCGAGATGACACGAGACATCACCACTCTGTTCAACTTGAACTATAACATCATTTTATACCATTAATTTCAATTTTAGAAAGAAAAATTTATTTCGTACCGCTCATCCGAGGAGGATCTCATCCTAAGAGTGTCTCGTCCGGCGACGTGTCATCCCGAGATGACACGAGACATCACCACTCTGTTCAACTTGAACTATAACATCATTTTATACCATTAATTTCAATTTTAGAAAGAAAAATTTATTTCGTACCGCTCATCCGAGGAGGATCTCATCCTAAGAGTGTCTCGTCCGGCGACGTGTCATCCCGAGATGACACGAGACATCACCACTCTGTTCAACTTGAACTATAACATCATTTTATACCATTAATTTCAATTTTAGAAAGAAAAATTTATTTCGTACCGCTCATCCGAGGAGGATCTCATCCTAAGAGTGTCTCGTCCGGCGACGTGTCATCCCGAGATGACACGAGACATCACCACTCTGTTCAACTTGAACTATAACATCATTTTATACCATTAATTTCAATTTTAGAAAGAAAAATTTATTTCGTACCGCTCATCCGAGGAGGATCTCATCCTAAGAGTGTCTCGTCCGGCGACGTGTCATCCCGAGATGACACGAGACATCACCACTCTGTTCAACTTGAACTATAACATCATTTTATACCATTAATTTCAATTTTAGAAAGAAAAATTTATTTCGTACCGCTCATCCGAGGAGGATCTCATCCTAAGAGTGTCTCGTCCGGCGACGTGTCATCCCGAGATGACACGAGACATCACCACTCTGTTCAACTTGAACTATAACATCATTTTATACCATTAATTTCAATTTTAGAAAGAAAAATTTATTTCGTACCGCTCATCCGAGGAGGATCTCATCCTAAGAGTGTCTCGTCCGGCGACGTGTCATCCCGAGATGACACGAGACATCACCACTCTGTTCAACTTGAACTATAACATCATTTTATACCATTAATTTCAATTTTAGAAAGAAAAATTTATTTCGTACCGCTCATCCGAGGAGGATCTCATCCTAAGAGTGTCTCGTCCGGCGACGTGTCATCCCGAGATGACACGAGACATCACCACTCTGTTCAACTTGAACTATAACATCATTTTATACCATTAATTTCAATTTTAGAAAGAAAAATTTATTTCGTACCGCTCATCCGAGGAGGATCTCATCCTAAGAGTGTCTCGTCCGGCGACGTGTCATCCCGAGATGACACGAGACATCACCACTCTGTTCAACTTGAACTATAACATCATTTTATACCATTAATTTCAATTTTAGAAAGAAAAATTTATTTCGTACCGCTCATCCGAGGAGGATCTCATCCTAAGAGTGTCTCGTCCGGCGACGTGTCATCCCGAGATGACACGAGACATCACCACTCTGTTCAACTTGAACTATAACATCATTTTATACCATTAATTTCAATTTTAGAAAGAAAAATTTATTTCGTACCGCTCATCCGAGGAGGATCTCATCCTAAGAGTGTCTCGTCCGGCGACGTGTCATCCCGAGATGACACGAGACATCACCACTCTGTTCAACTTGAACTATAACATCATTTTATACCATTAATTTCAATTTTAGAAAGAAAAATTTATTTCGTACCGCTCATCCGAGGAGGATCTCATCCTAAGAGTGTCTCGTCCGGCGACGTGTCATCCCGAGATGACACGAGACATCACCACTCTGTTCAACTTGAACTATAACATCATTTTATACCATTAATTTCAATTTTAGAAAGAAAAATTTATTTCGTACCGCTCATCCGAGGAGGATCTCATCCTAAGAGTGTCTCGTCCGGCGACGTGTCATCCCGAGATGACACGAGACATCACCACTCTGTTCAACTTGAACTATAACATCATTTTATACCATTAATTTCAATTTTAGAAAGAAAAATTTATTTCGTACCGCTCATCCGAGGAGGATCTCATCCTAAGAGTGTCTCGTCCGGCGACGTGTCATCCCGAGATGACACGAGACATCACCACTCTGTTCAACTTGAACTATAACATCATTTTATACCATTAATTTCAATTTTAGAAAGAAAAATTTATTTCGTACCGCTCATCCGAGGAGGATCTCATCCTAAGAGTGTCTCGTCCGGCGACGTGTCATCCCGAGATGACACGAGACATCACCACTCTGTTCAACTTGAACTATAACATCATTTTATACCATTAATTTCAATTTTAGAAAGAAAAATTTATTTCGTACCGCTCATCCGAGGAGGATCTCATCCTAAGAGTGTCTCGTCCGGCGACGTGTCATCCCGAGATGACACGAGACATCACCACTCTGTTCAACTTGAACTATAACATCATTTTATACCATTAATTTCAATTTTAGAAAGAAAAATTTATTTCGTACCGCTCATCCGAGGAGGATCTCATCCTAAGAGTGTCTCGTCCGGCGACGTGTCATCCCGAGATGACACGAGACATCACCACTCTGTTCAACTTGAACTATAACATCATTTTATACCATTAATTTCAATTTTAGAAAGAAAAATTTATTTCGTACCGCTCATCCGAGGAGGATCTCATCCTAAGAGTGTCTCGTCCGGCGACGTGTCATCCCGAGATGACACGAGACATCACCACTCTGTTCAACTTGAACTATAACATCATTTTATACCATTAATTTCAATTTTAGAAAGAAAAATTTATTTCGTACCGCTCATCCGAGGAGGATCTCATCCTAAGAGTGTCTCGTCCGGCGACGTGTCATCCCGAGATGACACGAGACATCACCACTCTGTTCAACTTGAACTATAACATCATTTTATACCATTAATTTCAATTTTAGAAAGAAAAATTTATTTCGTACCGCTCATCCGAGGAGGATCTCATCCTAAGAGTGTCTCGTCCGGCGACGTGTCATCCCGAGATGACACGAGACATCACCACTCTGTTCAACTTGAACTATAACATCATTTTATACCATTAATTTCAATTTTAGAAAGAAAAATTTATTTCGTACCGCTCATCCGAGGAGGATCTCATCCTAAGAGTGTCTCGTCCGGCGACGTGTCATCCCGAGATGACACGAGACATCACCACTCTGTTCAACTTGAACTATAACATCATTTTATACCATTAATTTCAATTTTAGAAAGAAAAATTTATTTCGTACCGCTCATCCGAGGAGGATCTCATCCTAAGAGTGTCTCGTCCGGCGACGTGTCATCCCGAGATGACACGAGACATCACCACTCTGTTCAACTTGAACTATAACATCATTTTATACCATTAATTTCAATTTTAGAAAGAAAAATTTATTTCGTACCGCTCATCCGAGGAGGATCTCATCCTAAGAGTGTCTCGTCCGGCGACGTGTCATCCCGAGATGACACGAGACATCACCACTCTGTTCAACTTGAACTATAACATCATTTTATACCATTAATTTCAATTTTAGAAAGAAAAATTTATTTCGTACCGCTCATCCGAGGAGGATCTCATCCTAAGAGTGTCTCGTCCGGCGACGTGTCATCCCGAGATGACACGAGACATCACCACTCTGTTCAACTTGAACTATAACATCATTTTATACCATTAATTTCAATTTTAGAAAGAAAAATTTATTTCGTACCGCTCATCCGAGGAGGATCTCATCCTAAGAGTGTCTCGTCCGGCGACGTGTCATCCCGAGATGACACGAGACATCACCACTCTGTTCAACTTGAACTATAACATCATTTTATACCATTAATTTCAATTTTAGAAAGAAAAATTTATTTCGTACCGCTCATCCGAGGAGGATCTCATCCTAAGAGTGTCTCGTCCGGCGACGTGTCATCCCGAGATGACACGAGACATCACCACTCTGTTCAACTTGAACTATAACATCATTTTATACCATTAATTTCAATTTTAGAAAGAAAAATTTATTTCGTACCGCTCATCCGAGGAGGATCTCATCCTAAGAGTGTCTCGTCCGGCGACGTGTCATCCCGAGATGACACGAGACATCACCACTCTGTTCAACTTGAACTATAACATCATTTTATACCATTAATTTCAATTTTAGAAAGAAAAATTTATTTCGTACCGCTCATCCGAGGAGGATCTCATCCTAAGAGTGTCTCGTCCGGCGACGTGTCATCCCGAGATGACACGAGACATCACCACTCTGTTCAACTTGAACTATAACATCATTTTATACCATTAATTTCAATTTTAGAAAGAAAAATTTATTTCGTACCGCTCATCCGAGGAGGATCTCATCCTAAGAGTGTCTCGTCCGGCGACGTGTCATCCCGAGATGACACGAGACATCACCACTCTGTTCAACTTGAACTATAACATCATTTTATACCATTAATTTCAATTTTAGAAAGAAAAATTTATTTCGTACCGCTCATCCGAGGAGGATCTCATCCTAAGAGTGTCTCGTCCGGCGACGTGTCATCCCGAGATGACACGAGACATCACCACTCTGTTCAACTTGAACTATAACATCATTTTATACCATTAATTTCAATTTTAGAAAGAAAAATTTATTTCGTACCGCTCATCCGAGGAGGATCTCATCCTAAGAGTGTCTCGTCCGGCGACGTGTCATCCCGAGATGACACGAGACATCACCACTCTGTTCAACTTGAACTATAACATCATTTTATACCATTAATTTCAATTTTAGAAAGAAAAATTTATTTCGTACCGCTCATCCGAGGAGGATCTCATCCTAAGAGTGTCTCGTCCGGCGACGTGTCATCCCGAGATGACACGAGACATCACCACTCTGTTCAACTTGAACTATAACATCATTTTATACCATTAATTTCAATTTTAGAAAGAAAAATTTATTTCGTACCGCTCATCCGAGGAGGATCTCATCCTAAGAGTGTCTCGTCCGGCGACGTGTCATCCCGAGATGACACGAGACATCACCACTCTGTTCAACTTGAACTATAACATCATTTTATACCATTAATTTCAATTTTAGAAAGAAAAATTTATTTCGTACCGCTCATCCGAGGAGGATCTCATCCTAAGAGTGTCTCGTCCGGCGACGTGTCATCCCGAGATGACACGAGACATCACCACTCTGTTCAACTTGAACTATAACATCATTTTATACCATTAATTTCAATTTTAGAAAGAAAAATTTATTTCGTACCGCTCATCCGAGGAGGATCTCATCCTAAGAGTGTCTCGTCCGGCGACGTGTCATCCCGAGATGACACGAGACATCACCACTCTGTTCAACTTGAACTATAACATCATTTTATACCATTAATTTCAATTTTAGAAAGAAAAATTTATTTCGTACCGCTCATCCGAGGAGGATCTCATCCTAAGAGTGTCTCGTCCGGCGACGTGTCATCCCGAGATGACACGAGACATCACCACTCTGTTCAACTTGAACTATAACATCATTTTATACCATTAATTTCAATTTTAGAAAGAAAAATTTATTTCGTACCGCTCATCCGAGGAGGATCTCATCCTAAGAGTGTCTCGTCCGGCGACGTGTCATCCCGAGATGACACGAGACATCACCACTCTGTTCAACTTGAACTATAACATCATTTTATACCATTAATTTCAATTTTAGAAAGAAAAATTTATTTCGTACCGCTCATCCGAGGAGGATCTCATCCTAAGAGTGTCTCGTCCGGCGACGTGTCATCCCGAGATGACACGAGACATCACCACTCTGTTCAACTTGAACTATAACATCATTTTATACCATTAATTTCAATTTTAGAAAGAAAAATTTATTTCGTACCGCTCATCCGAGGAGGATCTCATCCTAAGAGTGTCTCGTCCGGCGACGTGTCATCCCGAGATGACACGAGACATCACCACTCTGTTCAACTTGAACTATAACATCATTTTATACCATTAATTTCAATTTTAGAAAGAAAAATTTATTTCGTACCGCTCATCCGAGGAGGATCTCATCCTAAGAGTGTCTCGTCCGGCGACGTGTCATCCCGAGATGACACGAGACATCACCACTCTGTTCAACTTGAACTATAACATCATTTTATACCATTAATTTCAATTTTAGAAAGAAAAATTTATTTCGTACCGCTCATCCGAGGAGGATCTCATCCTAAGAGTGTCTCGTCCGGCGACGTGTCATCCCGAGATGACACGAGACATCACCACTCTGTTCAACTTGAACTATAACATCATTTTATACCATTAATTTCAATTTTAGAAAGAAAAATTTATTTCGTACCGCTCATCCGAGGAGGATCTCATCCTAAGAGTGTCTCGTCCGGCGACGTGTCATCCCGAGATGACACGAGACATCACCACTCTGTTCAACTTGAACTATAACATCATTTTATACCATTAATTTCAATTTTAGAAAGAAAAATTTATTTCGTACCGCTCATCCGAGGAGGATCTCATCCTAAGAGTGTCTCGTCCGGCGACGTGTCATCCCGAGATGACACGAGACATCACCACTCTGTTCAACTTGAACTATAACATCATTTTATACCATTAATTTCAATTTTAGAAAGAAAAATTTATTTCGTACCGCTCATCCGAGGAGGATCTCATCCTAAGAGTGTCTCGTCCGGCGACGTGTCATCCCGAGATGACACGAGACATCACCACTCTGTTCAACTTGAACTATAACATCATTTTATACCATTAATTTCAATTTTAGAAAGAAAAATTTATTTCGTACCGCTCATCCGAGGAGGATCTCATCCTAAGAGTGTCTCGTCCGGCGACGTGTCATCCCGAGATGACACGAGACATCACCACTCTGTTCAACTTGAACTATAACATCATTTTATACCATTAATTTCAATTTTAGAAAGAAAAATTTATTTCGTACCGCTCATCCGAGGAGGATCTCATCCTAAGAGTGTCTCGTCCGGCGACGTGTCATCCCGAGATGACACGAGACATCACCACTCTGTTCAACTTGAACTATAACATCATTTTATACCATTAATTTCAATTTTAGAAAGAAAAATTTATTTCGTACCGCTCATCCGAGGAGGATCTCATCCTAAGAGTGTCTCGTCCGGCGACGTGTCATCCCGAGATGACACGAGACATCACCACTCTGTTCAACTTGAACTATAACATCATTTTATACCATTAATTTCAATTTTAGAAAGAAAAATTTATTTCGTACCGCTCATCCGAGGAGGATCTCATCCTAAGAGTGTCTCGTCCGGCGACGTGTCATCCCGAGATGACACGAGACATCACCACTCTGTTCAACTTGAACTATAACATCATTTTATACCATTAATTTCAATTTTAGAAAGAAAAATTTATTTCGTACCGCTCATCCGAGGAGGATCTCATCCTAAGAGTGTCTCGTCCGGCGACGTGTCATCCCGAGATGACACGAGACATCACCACTCTGTTCAACTTGAACTATAACATCATTTTATACCATTAATTTCAATTTTAGAAAGAAAAATTTATTTCGTACCGCTCATCCGAGGAGGATCTCATCCTAAGAGTGTCTCGTCCGGCGACGTGTCATCCCGAGATGACACGAGACATCACCACTCTGTTCAACTTGAACTATAACATCATTTTATACCATTAATTTCAATTTTAGAAAGAAAAATTTATTTCGTACCGCTCATCCGAGGAGGATCTCATCCTAAGAGTGTCTCGTCCGGCGACGTGTCATCCCGAGATGACACGAGACATCACCACTCTGTTCAACTTGAACTATAACATCATTTTATACCATTAATTTCAATTTTAGAAAGAAAAATTTATTTCGTACCGCTCATCCGAGGAGGATCTCATCCTAAGAGTGTCTCGTCCGGCGACGTGTCATCCCGAGATGACACGAGACATCACCACTCTGTTCAACTTGAACTATAACATCATTTTATACCATTAATTTCAATTTTAGAAAGAAAAATTTATTTCGTACCGCTCATCCGAGGAGGATCTCATCCTAAGAGTGTCTCGTCCGGCGACGTGTCATCCCGAGATGACACGAGACATCACCACTCTGTTCAACTTGAACTATAACATCATTTTATACCATTAATTTCAATTTTAGAAAGAAAAATTTATTTCGTACCGCTCATCCGAGGAGGATCTCATCCTAAGAGTGTCTCGTCCGGCGACGTGTCATCCCGAGATGACACGAGACATCACCACTCTGTTCAACTTGAACTATAACATCATTTTATACCATTAATTTCAATTTTAGAAAGAAAAATTTATTTCGTACCGCTCATCCGAGGAGGATCTCATCCTAAGAGTGTCTCGTCCGGCGACGTGTCATCCCGAGATGACACGAGACATCACCACTCTGTTCAACTTGAACTATAACATCATTTTATACCATTAATTTCAATTTTAGAAAGAAAAATTTATTTCGTACCGCTCATCCGAGGAGGATCTCATCCTAAGAGTGTCTCGTCCGGCGACGTGTCATCCCGAGATGACACGAGACATCACCACTCTGTTCAACTTGAACTATAACATCATTTTATACCATTAATTTCAATTTTAGAAAGAAAAATTTATTTCGTACCGCTCATCCGAGGAGGATCTCATCCTAAGAGTGTCTCGTCCGGCGACGTGTCATCCCGAGATGACACGAGACATCACCACTCTGTTCAACTTGAACTATAACATCATTTTATACCATTAATTTCAATTTTAGAAAGAAAAATTTATTTCGTACCGCTCATCCGAGGAGGATCTCATCCTAAGAGTGTCTCGTCCGGCGACGTGTCATCCCGAGATGACACGAGACATCACCACTCTGTTCAACTTGAACTATAACATCATTTTATACCATTAATTTCAATTTTAGAAAGAAAAATTTATTTCGTACCGCTCATCCGAGGAGGATCTCATCCTAAGAGTGTCTCGTCCGGCGACGTGTCATCCCGAGATGACACGAGACATCACCACTCTGTTCAACTTGAACTATAACATCATTTTATACCATTAATTTCAATTTTAGAAAGAAAAATTTATTTCGTACCGCTCATCCGAGGAGGATCTCATCCTAAGAGTGTCTCGTCCGGCGACGTGTCATCCCGAGATGACACGAGACATCACCACTCTGTTCAACTTGAACTATAACATCATTTTATACCATTAATTTCAATTTTAGAAAGAAAAATTTATTTCGTACCGCTCATCCGAGGAGGATCTCATCCTAAGAGTGTCTCGTCCGGCGACGTGTCATCCCGAGATGACACGAGACATCACCACTCTGTTCAACTTGAACTATAACATCATTTTATACCATTAATTTCAATTTTAGAAAGAAAAATTTATTTCGTACCGCTCATCCGAGGAGGATCTCATCCTAAGAGTGTCTCGTCCGGCGACGTGTCATCCCGAGATGACACGAGACATCACCACTCTGTTCAACTTGAACTATAACATCATTTTATACCATTAATTTCAATTTTAGAAAGAAAAATTTATTTCGTACCGCTCATCCGAGGAGGATCTCATCCTAAGAGTGTCTCGTCCGGCGACGTGTCATCCCGAGATGACACGAGACATCACCACTCTGTTCAACTTGAACTATAACATCATTTTATACCATTAATTTCAATTTTAGAAAGAAAAATTTATTTCGTACCGCTCATCCGAGGAGGATCTCATCCTAAGAGTGTCTCGTCCGGCGACGTGTCATCCCGAGATGACACGAGACATCACCACTCTGTTCAACTTGAACTATAACATCATTTTATACCATTAATTTCAATTTTAGAAAGAAAAATTTATTTCGTACCGCTCATCCGAGGAGGATCTCATCCTAAGAGTGTCTCGTCCGGCGACGTGTCATCCCGAGATGACACGAGACATCACCACTCTGTTCAACTTGAACTATAACATCATTTTATACCATTAATTTCAATTTTAGAAAGAAAAATTTATTTCGTACCGCTCATCCGAGGAGGATCTCATCCTAAGAGTGTCTCGTCCGGCGACGTGTCATCCCGAGATGACACGAGACATCACCACTCTGTTCAACTTGAACTATAACATCATTTTATACCATTAATTTCAATTTTAGAAAGAAAAATTTATTTCGTACCGCTCATCCGAGGAGGATCTCATCCTAAGAGTGTCTCGTCCGGCGACGTGTCATCCCGAGATGACACGAGACATCACCACTCTGTTCAACTTGAACTATAACATCATTTTATACCATTAATTTCAATTTTAGAAAGAAAAATTTATTTCGTACCGCTCATCCGAGGAGGATCTCATCCTAAGAGTGTCTCGTCCGGCGACGTGTCATCCCGAGATGACACGAGACATCACCACTCTGTTCAACTTGAACTATAACATCATTTTATACCATTAATTTCAATTTTAGAAAGAAAAATTTATTTCGTACCGCTCATCCGAGGAGGATCTCATCCTAAGAGTGTCTCGTCCGGCGACGTGTCATCCCGAGATGACACGAGACATCACCACTCTGTTCAACTTGAACTATAACATCATTTTATACCATTAATTTCAATTTTAGAAAGAAAAATTTATTTCGTACCGCTCATCCGAGGAGGATCTCATCCTAAGAGTGTCTCGTCCGGCGACGTGTCATCCCGAGATGACACGAGACATCACCACTCTGTTCAACTTGAACTATAACATCATTTTATACCATTAATTTCAATTTTAGAAAGAAAAATTTATTTCGTACCGCTCATCCGAGGAGGATCTCATCCTAAGAGTGTCTCGTCCGGCGACGTGTCATCCCGAGATGACACGAGACATCACCACTCTGTTCAACTTGAACTATAACATCATTTTATACCATTAATTTCAATTTTAGAAAGAAAAATTTATTTCGTACCGCTCATCCGAGGAGGATCTCATCCTAAGAGTGTCTCGTCCGGCGACGTGTCATCCCGAGATGACACGAGACATCACCACTCTGTTCAACTTGAACTATAACATCATTTTATACCATTAATTTCAATTTTAGAAAGAAAAATTTATTTCGTACCGCTCATCCGAGGAGGATCTCATCCTAAGAGTGTCTCGTCCGGCGACGTGTCATCCCGAGATGACACGAGACATCACCACTCTGTTCAACTTGAACTATAACATCATTTTATACCATTAATTTCAATTTTAGAAAGAAAAATTTATTTCGTACCGCTCATCCGAGGAGGATCTCATCCTAAGAGTGTCTCGTCCGGCGACGTGTCATCCCGAGATGACACGAGACATCACCACTCTGTTCAACTTGAACTATAACATCATTTTATACCATTAATTTCAATTTTAGAAAGAAAAATTTATTTCGTACCGCTCATCCGAGGAGGATCTCATCCTAAGAGTGTCTCGTCCGGCGACGTGTCATCCCGAGATGACACGAGACATCACCACTCTGTTCAACTTGAACTATAACATCATTTTATACCATTAATTTCAATTTTAGAAAGAAAAATTTATTTCGTACCGCTCATCCGAGGAGGATCTCATCCTAAGAGTGTCTCGTCCGGCGACGTGTCATCCCGAGATGACACGAGACATCACCACTCTGTTCAACTTGAACTATAACATCATTTTATACCATTAATTTCAATTTTAGAAAGAAAAATTTATTTCGTACCGCTCATCCGAGGAGGATCTCATCCTAAGAGTGTCTCGTCCGGCGACGTGTCATCCCGAGATGACACGAGACATCACCACTCTGTTCAACTTGAACTATAACATCATTTTATACCATTAATTTCAATTTTAGAAAGAAAAATTTATTTCGTACCGCTCATCCGAGGAGGATCTCATCCTAAGAGTGTCTCGTCCGGCGACGTGTCATCCCGAGATGACACGAGACATCACCACTCTGTTCAACTTGAACTATAACATCATTTTATACCATTAATTTCAATTTTAGAAAGAAAAATTTATTTCGTACCGCTCATCCGAGGAGGATCTCATCCTAAGAGTGTCTCGTCCGGCGACGTGTCATCCCGAGATGACACGAGACATCACCACTCTGTTCAACTTGAACTATAACATCATTTTATACCATTAATTTCAATTTTAGAAAGAAAAATTTATTTCGTACCGCTCATCCGAGGAGGATCTCATCCTAAGAGTGTCTCGTCCGGCGACGTGTCATCCCGAGATGACACGAGACATCACCACTCTGTTCAACTTGAACTATAACATCATTTTATACCATTAATTTCAATTTTAGAAAGAAAAATTTATTTCGTACCGCTCATCCGAGGAGGATCTCATCCTAAGAGTGTCTCGTCCGGCGACGTGTCATCCCGAGATGACACGAGACATCACCACTCTGTTCAACTTGAACTATAACATCATTTTATACCATTAATTTCAATTTTAGAAAGAAAAATTTATTTCGTACCGCTCATCCGAGGAGGATCTCATCCTAAGAGTGTCTCGTCCGGCGACGTGTCATCCCGAGATGACACGAGACATCACCACTCTGTTCAACTTGAACTATAACATCATTTTATACCATTAATTTCAATTTTAGAAAGAAAAATTTATTTCGTACCGCTCATCCGAGGAGGATCTCATCCTAAGAGTGTCTCGTCCGGCGACGTGTCATCCCGAGATGACACGAGACATCACCACTCTGTTCAACTTGAACTATAACATCATTTTATACCATTAATTTCAATTTTAGAAAGAAAAATTTATTTCGTACCGCTCATCCGAGGAGGATCTCATCCTAAGAGTGTCTCGTCCGGCGACGTGTCATCCCGAGATGACACGAGACATCACCACTCTGTTCAACTTGAACTATAACATCATTTTATACCATTAATTTCAATTTTAGAAAGAAAAATTTATTTCGTACCGCTCATCCGAGGAGGATCTCATCCTAAGAGTGTCTCGTCCGGCGACGTGTCATCCCGAGATGACACGAGACATCACCACTCTGTTCAACTTGAACTATAACATCATTTTATACCATTAATTTCAATTTTAGAAAGAAAAATTTATTTCGTACCGCTCATCCGAGGAGGATCTCATCCTAAGAGTGTCTCGTCCGGCGACGTGTCATCCCGAGATGACACGAGACATCACCACTCTGTTCAACTTGAACTATAACATCATTTTATACCATTAATTTCAATTTTAGAAAGAAAAATTTATTTCGTACCGCTCATCCGAGGAGGATCTCATCCTAAGAGTGTCTCGTCCGGCGACGTGTCATCCCGAGATGACACGAGACATCACCACTCTGTTCAACTTGAACTATAACATCATTTTATACCATTAATTTCAATTTTAGAAAGAAAAATTTATTTCGTACCGCTCATCCGAGGAGGATCTCATCCTAAGAGTGTCTCGTCCGGCGACGTGTCATCCCGAGATGACACGAGACATCACCACTCTGTTCAACTTGAACTATAACATCATTTTATACCATTAATTTCAATTTTAGAAAGAAAAATTTATTTCGTACCGCTCATCCGAGGAGGATCTCATCCTAAGAGTGTCTCGTCCGGCGACGTGTCATCCCGAGATGACACGAGACATCACCACTCTGTTCAACTTGAACTATAACATCATTTTATACCATTAATTTCAATTTTAGAAAGAAAAATTTATTTCGTACCGCTCATCCGAGGAGGATCTCATCCTAAGAGTGTCTCGTCCGGCGACGTGTCATCCCGAGATGACACGAGACATCACCACTCTGTTCAACTTGAACTATAACATCATTTTATACCATTAATTTCAATTTTAGAAAGAAAAATTTATTTCGTACCGCTCATCCGAGGAGGATCTCATCCTAAGAGTGTCTCGTCCGGCGACGTGTCATCCCGAGATGACACGAGACATCACCACTCTGTTCAACTTGAACTATAACATCATTTTATACCATTAATTTCAATTTTAGAAAGAAAAATTTATTTCGTACCGCTCATCCGAGGAGGATCTCATCCTAAGAGTGTCTCGTCCGGCGACGTGTCATCCCGAGATGACACGAGACATCACCACTCTGTTCAACTTGAACTATAACATCATTTTATACCATTAATTTCAATTTTAGAAAGAAAAATTTATTTCGTACCGCTCATCCGAGGAGGATCTCATCCTAAGAGTGTCTCGTCCGGCGACGTGTCATCCCGAGATGACACGAGACATCACCACTCTGTTCAACTTGAACTATAACATCATTTTATACCATTAATTTCAATTTTAGAAAGAAAAATTTATTTCGTACCGCTCATCCGAGGAGGATCTCATCCTAAGAGTGTCTCGTCCGGCGACGTGTCATCCCGAGATGACACGAGACATCACCACTCTGTTCAACTTGAACTATAACATCATTTTATACCATTAATTTCAATTTTAGAAAGAAAAATTTATTTCGTACCGCTCATCCGAGGAGGATCTCATCCTAAGAGTGTCTCGTCCGGCGACGTGTCATCCCGAGATGACACGAGACATCACCACTCTGTTCAACTTGAACTATAACATCATTTTATACCATTAATTTCAATTTTAGAAAGAAAAATTTATTTCGTACCGCTCATCCGAGGAGGATCTCATCCTAAGAGTGTCTCGTCCGGCGACGTGTCATCCCGAGATGACACGAGACATCACCACTCTGTTCAACTTGAACTATAACATCATTTTATACCATTAATTTCAATTTTAGAAAGAAAAATTTATTTCGTACCGCTCATCCGAGGAGGATCTCATCCTAAGAGTGTCTCGTCCGGCGACGTGTCATCCCGAGATGACACGAGACATCACCACTCTGTTCAACTTGAACTATAACATCATTTTATACCATTAATTTCAATTTTAGAAAGAAAAATTTATTTCGTACCGCTCATCCGAGGAGGATCTCATCCTAAGAGTGTCTCGTCCGGCGACGTGTCATCCCGAGATGACACGAGACATCACCACTCTGTTCAACTTGAACTATAACATCATTTTATACCATTAATTTCAATTTTAGAAAGAAAAATTTATTTCGTACCGCTCATCCGAGGAGGATCTCATCCTAAGAGTGTCTCGTCCGGCGACGTGTCATCCCGAGATGACACGAGACATCACCACTCTGTTCAACTTGAACTATAACATCATTTTATACCATTAATTTCAATTTTAGAAAGAAAAATTTATTTCGTACCGCTCATCCGAGGAGGATCTCATCCTAAGAGTGTCTCGTCCGGCGACGTGTCATCCCGAGATGACACGAGACATCACCACTCTGTTCAACTTGAACTATAACATCATTTTATACCATTAATTTCAATTTTAGAAAGAAAAATTTATTTCGTACCGCTCATCCGAGGAGGATCTCATCCTAAGAGTGTCTCGTCCGGCGACGTGTCATCCCGAGATGACACGAGACATCACCACTCTGTTCAACTTGAACTATAACATCATTTTATACCATTAATTTCAATTTTAGAAAGAAAAATTTATTTCGTACCGCTCATCCGAGGAGGATCTCATCCTAAGAGTGTCTCGTCCGGCGACGTGTCATCCCGAGATGACACGAGACATCACCACTCTGTTCAACTTGAACTATAACATCATTTTATACCATTAATTTCAATTTTAGAAAGAAAAATTTATTTCGTACCGCTCATCCGAGGAGGATCTCATCCTAAGAGTGTCTCGTCCGGCGACGTGTCATCCCGAGATGACACGAGACATCACCACTCTGTTCAACTTGAACTATAACATCATTTTATACCATTAATTTCAATTTTAGAAAGAAAAATTTATTTCGTACCGCTCATCCGAGGAGGATCTCATCCTAAGAGTGTCTCGTCCGGCGACGTGTCATCCCGAGATGACACGAGACATCACCACTCTGTTCAACTTGAACTATAACATCATTTTATACCATTAATTTCAATTTTAGAAAGAAAAATTTATTTCGTACCGCTCATCCGAGGAGGATCTCATCCTAAGAGTGTCTCGTCCGGCGACGTGTCATCCCGAGATGACACGAGACATCACCACTCTGTTCAACTTGAACTATAACATCATTTTATACCATTAATTTCAATTTTAGAAAGAAAAATTTATTTCGTACCGCTCATCCGAGGAGGATCTCATCCTAAGAGTGTCTCGTCCGGCGACGTGTCATCCCGAGATGACACGAGACATCACCACTCTGTTCAACTTGAACTATAACATCATTTTATACCATTAATTTCAATTTTAGAAAGAAAAATTTATTTCGTACCGCTCATCCGAGGAGGATCTCATCCTAAGAGTGTCTCGTCCGGCGACGTGTCATCCCGAGATGACACGAGACATCACCACTCTGTTCAACTTGAACTATAACATCATTTTATACCATTAATTTCAATTTTAGAAAGAAAAATTTATTTCGTACCGCTCATCCGAGGAGGATCTCATCCTAAGAGTGTCTCGTCCGGCGACGTGTCATCCCGAGATGACACGAGACATCACCACTCTGTTCAACTTGAACTATAACATCATTTTATACCATTAATTTCAATTTTAGAAAGAAAAATTTATTTCGTACCGCTCATCCGAGGAGGATCTCATCCTAAGAGTGTCTCGTCCGGCGACGTGTCATCCCGAGATGACACGAGACATCACCACTCTGTTCAACTTGAACTATAACATCATTTTATACCATTAATTTCAATTTTAGAAAGAAAAATTTATTTCGTACCGCTCATCCGAGGAGGATCTCATCCTAAGAGTGTCTCGTCCGGCGACGTGTCATCCCGAGATGACACGAGACATCACCACTCTGTTCAACTTGAACTATAACATCATTTTATACCATTAATTTCAATTTTAGAAAGAAAAATTTATTTCGTACCGCTCATCCGAGGAGGATCTCATCCTAAGAGTGTCTCGTCCGGCGACGTGTCATCCCGAGATGACACGAGACATCACCACTCTGTTCAACTTGAACTATAACATCATTTTATACCATTAATTTCAATTTTAGAAAGAAAAATTTATTTCGTACCGCTCATCCGAGGAGGATCTCATCCTAAGAGTGTCTCGTCCGGCGACGTGTCATCCCGAGATGACACGAGACATCACCACTCTGTTCAACTTGAACTATAACATCATTTTATACCATTAATTTCAATTTTAGAAAGAAAAATTTATTTCGTACCGCTCATCCGAGGAGGATCTCATCCTAAGAGTGTCTCGTCCGGCGACGTGTCATCCCGAGATGACACGAGACATCACCACTCTGTTCAACTTGAACTATAACATCATTTTATACCATTAATTTCAATTTTAGAAAGAAAAATTTATTTCGTACCGCTCATCCGAGGAGGATCTCATCCTAAGAGTGTCTCGTCCGGCGACGTGTCATCCCGAGATGACACGAGACATCACCACTCTGTTCAACTTGAACTATAACATCATTTTATACCATTAATTTCAATTTTAGAAAGAAAAATTTATTTCGTACCGCTCATCCGAGGAGGATCTCATCCTAAGAGTGTCTCGTCCGGCGACGTGTCATCCCGAGATGACACGAGACATCACCACTCTGTTCAACTTGAACTATAACATCATTTTATACCATTAATTTCAATTTTAGAAAGAAAAATTTATTTCGTACCGCTCATCCGAGGAGGATCTCATCCTAAGAGTGTCTCGTCCGGCGACGTGTCATCCCGAGATGACACGAGACATCACCACTCTGTTCAACTTGAACTATAACATCATTTTATACCATTAATTTCAATTTTAGAAAGAAAAATTTATTTCGTACCGCTCATCCGAGGAGGATCTCATCCTAAGAGTGTCTCGTCCGGCGACGTGTCATCCCGAGATGACACGAGACATCACCACTCTGTTCAACTTGAACTATAACATCATTTTATACCATTAATTTCAATTTTAGAAAGAAAAATTTATTTCGTACCGCTCATCCGAGGAGGATCTCATCCTAAGAGTGTCTCGTCCGGCGACGTGTCATCCCGAGATGACACGAGACATCACCACTCTGTTCAACTTGAACTATAACATCATTTTATACCATTAATTTCAATTTTAGAAAGAAAAATTTATTTCGTACCGCTCATCCGAGGAGGATCTCATCCTAAGAGTGTCTCGTCCGGCGACGTGTCATCCCGAGATGACACGAGACATCACCACTCTGTTCAACTTGAACTATAACATCATTTTATACCATTAATTTCAATTTTAGAAAGAAAAATTTATTTCGTACCGCTCATCCGAGGAGGATCTCATCCTAAGAGTGTCTCGTCCGGCGACGTGTCATCCCGAGATGACACGAGACATCACCACTCTGTTCAACTTGAACTATAACATCATTTTATACCATTAATTTCAATTTTAGAAAGAAAAATTTATTTCGTACCGCTCATCCGAGGAGGATCTCATCCTAAGAGTGTCTCGTCCGGCGACGTGTCATCCCGAGATGACACGAGACATCACCACTCTGTTCAACTTGAACTATAACATCATTTTATACCATTAATTTCAATTTTAGAAAGAAAAATTTATTTCGTACCGCTCATCCGAGGAGGATCTCATCCTAAGAGTGTCTCGTCCGGCGACGTGTCATCCCGAGATGACACGAGACATCACCACTCTGTTCAACTTGAACTATAACATCATTTTATACCATTAATTTCAATTTTAGAAAGAAAAATTTATTTCGTACCGCTCATCCGAGGAGGATCTCATCCTAAGAGTGTCTCGTCCGGCGACGTGTCATCCCGAGATGACACGAGACATCACCACTCTGTTCAACTTGAACTATAACATCATTTTATACCATTAATTTCAATTTTAGAAAGAAAAATTTATTTCGTACCGCTCATCCGAGGAGGATCTCATCCTAAGAGTGTCTCGTCCGGCGACGTGTCATCCCGAGATGACACGAGACATCACCACTCTGTTCAACTTGAACTATAACATCATTTTATACCATTAATTTCAATTTTAGAAAGAAAAATTTATTTCGTACCGCTCATCCGAGGAGGATCTCATCCTAAGAGTGTCTCGTCCGGCGACGTGTCATCCCGAGATGACACGAGACATCACCACTCTGTTCAACTTGAACTATAACATCATTTTATACCATTAATTTCAATTTTAGAAAGAAAAATTTATTTCGTACCGCTCATCCGAGGAGGATCTCATCCTAAGAGTGTCTCGTCCGGCGACGTGTCATCCCGAGATGACACGAGACATCACCACTCTGTTCAACTTGAACTATAACATCATTTTATACCATTAATTTCAATTTTAGAAAGAAAAATTTATTTCGTACCGCTCATCCGAGGAGGATCTCATCCTAAGAGTGTCTCGTCCGGCGACGTGTCATCCCGAGATGACACGAGACATCACCACTCTGTTCAACTTGAACTATAACATCATTTTATACCATTAATTTCAATTTTAGAAAGAAAAATTTATTTCGTACCGCTCATCCGAGGAGGATCTCATCCTAAGAGTGTCTCGTCCGGCGACGTGTCATCCCGAGATGACACGAGACATCACCACTCTGTTCAACTTGAACTATAACATCATTTTATACCATTAATTTCAATTTTAGAAAGAAAAATTTATTTCGTACCGCTCATCCGAGGAGGATCTCATCCTAAGAGTGTCTCGTCCGGCGACGTGTCATCCCGAGATGACACGAGACATCACCACTCTGTTCAACTTGAACTATAACATCATTTTATACCATTAATTTCAATTTTAGAAAGAAAAATTTATTTCGTACCGCTCATCCGAGGAGGATCTCATCCTAAGAGTGTCTCGTCCGGCGACGTGTCATCCCGAGATGACACGAGACATCACCACTCTGTTCAACTTGAACTATAACATCATTTTATACCATTAATTTCAATTTTAGAAAGAAAAATTTATTTCGTACCGCTCATCCGAGGAGGATCTCATCCTAAGAGTGTCTCGTCCGGCGACGTGTCATCCCGAGATGACACGAGACATCACCACTCTGTTCAACTTGAACTATAACATCATTTTATACCATTAATTTCAATTTTAGAAAGAAAAATTTATTTCGTACCGCTCATCCGAGGAGGATCTCATCCTAAGAGTGTCTCGTCCGGCGACGTGTCATCCCGAGATGACACGAGACATCACCACTCTGTTCAACTTGAACTATAACATCATTTTATACCATTAATTTCAATTTTAGAAAGAAAAATTTATTTCGTACCGCTCATCCGAGGAGGATCTCATCCTAAGAGTGTCTCGTCCGGCGACGTGTCATCCCGAGATGACACGAGACATCACCACTCTGTTCAACTTGAACTATAACATCATTTTATACCATTAATTTCAATTTTAGAAAGAAAAATTTATTTCGTACCGCTCATCCGAGGAGGATCTCATCCTAAGAGTGTCTCGTCCGGCGACGTGTCATCCCGAGATGACACGAGACATCACCACTCTGTTCAACTTGAACTATAACATCATTTTATACCATTAATTTCAATTTTAGAAAGAAAAATTTATTTCGTACCGCTCATCCGAGGAGGATCTCATCCTAAGAGTGTCTCGTCCGGCGACGTGTCATCCCGAGATGACACGAGACATCACCACTCTGTTCAACTTGAACTATAACATCATTTTATACCATTAATTTCAATTTTAGAAAGAAAAATTTATTTCGTACCGCTCATCCGAGGAGGATCTCATCCTAAGAGTGTCTCGTCCGGCGACGTGTCATCCCGAGATGACACGAGACATCACCACTCTGTTCAACTTGAACTATAACATCATTTTATACCATTAATTTCAATTTTAGAAAGAAAAATTTATTTCGTACCGCTCATCCGAGGAGGATCTCATCCTAAGAGTGTCTCGTCCGGCGACGTGTCATCCCGAGATGACACGAGACATCACCACTCTGTTCAACTTGAACTATAACATCATTTTATACCATTAATTTCAATTTTAGAAAGAAAAATTTATTTCGTACCGCTCATCCGAGGAGGATCTCATCCTAAGAGTGTCTCGTCCGGCGACGTGTCATCCCGAGATGACACGAGACATCACCACTCTGTTCAACTTGAACTATAACATCATTTTATACCATTAATTTCAATTTTAGAAAGAAAAATTTATTTCGTACCGCTCATCCGAGGAGGATCTCATCCTAAGAGTGTCTCGTCCGGCGACGTGTCATCCCGAGATGACACGAGACATCACCACTCTGTTCAACTTGAACTATAACATCATTTTATACCATTAATTTCAATTTTAGAAAGAAAAATTTATTTCGTACCGCTCATCCGAGGAGGATCTCATCCTAAGAGTGTCTCGTCCGGCGACGTGTCATCCCGAGATGACACGAGACATCACCACTCTGTTCAACTTGAACTATAACATCATTTTATACCATTAATTTCAATTTTAGAAAGAAAAATTTATTTCGTACCGCTCATCCGAGGAGGATCTCATCCTAAGAGTGTCTCGTCCGGCGACGTGTCATCCCGAGATGACACGAGACATCACCACTCTGTTCAACTTGAACTATAACATCATTTTATACCATTAATTTCAATTTTAGAAAGAAAAATTTATTTCGTACCGCTCATCCGAGGAGGATCTCATCCTAAGAGTGTCTCGTCCGGCGACGTGTCATCCCGAGATGACACGAGACATCACCACTCTGTTCAACTTGAACTATAACATCATTTTATACCATTAATTTCAATTTTAGAAAGAAAAATTTATTTCGTACCGCTCATCCGAGGAGGATCTCATCCTAAGAGTGTCTCGTCCGGCGACGTGTCATCCCGAGATGACACGAGACATCACCACTCTGTTCAACTTGAACTATAACATCATTTTATACCATTAATTTCAATTTTAGAAAGAAAAATTTATTTCGTACCGCTCATCCGAGGAGGATCTCATCCTAAGAGTGTCTCGTCCGGCGACGTGTCATCCCGAGATGACACGAGACATCACCACTCTGTTCAACTTGAACTATAACATCATTTTATACCATTAATTTCAATTTTAGAAAGAAAAATTTATTTCGTACCGCTCATCCGAGGAGGATCTCATCCTAAGAGTGTCTCGTCCGGCGACGTGTCATCCCGAGATGACACGAGACATCACCACTCTGTTCAACTTGAACTATAACATCATTTTATACCATTAATTTCAATTTTAGAAAGAAAAATTTATTTCGTACCGCTCATCCGAGGAGGATCTCATCCTAAGAGTGTCTCGTCCGGCGACGTGTCATCCCGAGATGACACGAGACATCACCACTCTGTTCAACTTGAACTATAACATCATTTTATACCATTAATTTCAATTTTAGAAAGAAAAATTTATTTCGTACCGCTCATCCGAGGAGGATCTCATCCTAAGAGTGTCTCGTCCGGCGACGTGTCATCCCGAGATGACACGAGACATCACCACTCTGTTCAACTTGAACTATAACATCATTTTATACCATTAATTTCAATTTTAGAAAGAAAAATTTATTTCGTACCGCTCATCCGAGGAGGATCTCATCCTAAGAGTGTCTCGTCCGGCGACGTGTCATCCCGAGATGACACGAGACATCACCACTCTGTTCAACTTGAACTATAACATCATTTTATACCATTAATTTCAATTTTAGAAAGAAAAATTTATTTCGTACCGCTCATCCGAGGAGGATCTCATCCTAAGAGTGTCTCGTCCGGCGACGTGTCATCCCGAGATGACACGAGACATCACCACTCTGTTCAACTTGAACTATAACATCATTTTATACCATTAATTTCAATTTTAGAAAGAAAAATTTATTTCGTACCGCTCATCCGAGGAGGATCTCATCCTAAGAGTGTCTCGTCCGGCGACGTGTCATCCCGAGATGACACGAGACATCACCACTCTGTTCAACTTGAACTATAACATCATTTTATACCATTAATTTCAATTTTAGAAAGAAAAATTTATTTCGTACCGCTCATCCGAGGAGGATCTCATCCTAAGAGTGTCTCGTCCGGCGACGTGTCATCCCGAGATGACACGAGACATCACCACTCTGTTCAACTTGAACTATAACATCATTTTATACCATTAATTTCAATTTTAGAAAGAAAAATTTATTTCGTACCGCTCATCCGAGGAGGATCTCATCCTAAGAGTGTCTCGTCCGGCGACGTGTCATCCCGAGATGACACGAGACATCACCACTCTGTTCAACTTGAACTATAACATCATTTTATACCATTAATTTCAATTTTAGAAAGAAAAATTTATTTCGTACCGCTCATCCGAGGAGGATCTCATCCTAAGAGTGTCTCGTCCGGCGACGTGTCATCCCGAGATGACACGAGACATCACCACTCTGTTCAACTTGAACTATAACATCATTTTATACCATTAATTTCAATTTTAGAAAGAAAAATTTATTTCGTACCGCTCATCCGAGGAGGATCTCATCCTAAGAGTGTCTCGTCCGGCGACGTGTCATCCCGAGATGACACGAGACATCACCACTCTGTTCAACTTGAACTATAACATCATTTTATACCATTAATTTCAATTTTAGAAAGAAAAATTTATTTCGTACCGCTCATCCGAGGAGGATCTCATCCTAAGAGTGTCTCGTCCGGCGACGTGTCATCCCGAGATGACACGAGACATCACCACTCTGTTCAACTTGAACTATAACATCATTTTATACCATTAATTTCAATTTTAGAAAGAAAAATTTATTTCGTACCGCTCATCCGAGGAGGATCTCATCCTAAGAGTGTCTCGTCCGGCGACGTGTCATCCCGAGATGACACGAGACATCACCACTCTGTTCAACTTGAACTATAACATCATTTTATACCATTAATTTCAATTTTAGAAAGAAAAATTTATTTCGTACCGCTCATCCGAGGAGGATCTCATCCTAAGAGTGTCTCGTCCGGCGACGTGTCATCCCGAGATGACACGAGACATCACCACTCTGTTCAACTTGAACTATAACATCATTTTATACCATTAATTTCAATTTTAGAAAGAAAAATTTATTTCGTACCGCTCATCCGAGGAGGATCTCATCCTAAGAGTGTCTCGTCCGGCGACGTGTCATCCCGAGATGACACGAGACATCACCACTCTGTTCAACTTGAACTATAACATCATTTTATACCATTAATTTCAATTTTAGAAAGAAAAATTTATTTCGTACCGCTCATCCGAGGAGGATCTCATCCTAAGAGTGTCTCGTCCGGCGACGTGTCATCCCGAGATGACACGAGACATCACCACTCTGTTCAACTTGAACTATAACATCATTTTATACCATTAATTTCAATTTTAGAAAGAAAAATTTATTTCGTACCGCTCATCCGAGGAGGATCTCATCCTAAGAGTGTCTCGTCCGGCGACGTGTCATCCCGAGATGACACGAGACATCACCACTCTGTTCAACTTGAACTATAACATCATTTTATACCATTAATTTCAATTTTAGAAAGAAAAATTTATTTCGTACCGCTCATCCGAGGAGGATCTCATCCTAAGAGTGTCTCGTCCGGCGACGTGTCATCCCGAGATGACACGAGACATCACCACTCTGTTCAACTTGAACTATAACATCATTTTATACCATTAATTTCAATTTTAGAAAGAAAAATTTATTTCGTACCGCTCATCCGAGGAGGATCTCATCCTAAGAGTGTCTCGTCCGGCGACGTGTCATCCCGAGATGACACGAGACATCACCACTCTGTTCAACTTGAACTATAACATCATTTTATACCATTAATTTCAATTTTAGAAAGAAAAATTTATTTCGTACCGCTCATCCGAGGAGGATCTCATCCTAAGAGTGTCTCGTCCGGCGACGTGTCATCCCGAGATGACACGAGACATCACCACTCTGTTCAACTTGAACTATAACATCATTTTATACCATTAATTTCAATTTTAGAAAGAAAAATTTATTTCGTACCGCTCATCCGAGGAGGATCTCATCCTAAGAGTGTCTCGTCCGGCGACGTGTCATCCCGAGATGACACGAGACATCACCACTCTGTTCAACTTGAACTATAACATCATTTTATACCATTAATTTCAATTTTAGAAAGAAAAATTTATTTCGTACCGCTCATCCGAGGAGGATCTCATCCTAAGAGTGTCTCGTCCGGCGACGTGTCATCCCGAGATGACACGAGACATCACCACTCTGTTCAACTTGAACTATAACATCATTTTATACCATTAATTTCAATTTTAGAAAGAAAAATTTATTTCGTACCGCTCATCCGAGGAGGATCTCATCCTAAGAGTGTCTCGTCCGGCGACGTGTCATCCCGAGATGACACGAGACATCACCACTCTGTTCAACTTGAACTATAACATCATTTTATACCATTAATTTCAATTTTAGAAAGAAAAATTTATTTCGTACCGCTCATCCGAGGAGGATCTCATCCTAAGAGTGTCTCGTCCGGCGACGTGTCATCCCGAGATGACACGAGACATCACCACTCTGTTCAACTTGAACTATAACATCATTTTATACCATTAATTTCAATTTTAGAAAGAAAAATTTATTTCGTACCGCTCATCCGAGGAGGATCTCATCCTAAGAGTGTCTCGTCCGGCGACGTGTCATCCCGAGATGACACGAGACATCACCACTCTGTTCAACTTGAACTATAACATCATTTTATACCATTAATTTCAATTTTAGAAAGAAAAATTTATTTCGTACCGCTCATCCGAGGAGGATCTCATCCTAAGAGTGTCTCGTCCGGCGACGTGTCATCCCGAGATGACACGAGACATCACCACTCTGTTCAACTTGAACTATAACATCATTTTATACCATTAATTTCAATTTTAGAAAGAAAAATTTATTTCGTACCGCTCATCCGAGGAGGATCTCATCCTAAGAGTGTCTCGTCCGGCGACGTGTCATCCCGAGATGACACGAGACATCACCACTCTGTTCAACTTGAACTATAACATCATTTTATACCATTAATTTCAATTTTAGAAAGAAAAATTTATTTCGTACCGCTCATCCGAGGAGGATCTCATCCTAAGAGTGTCTCGTCCGGCGACGTGTCATCCCGAGATGACACGAGACATCACCACTCTGTTCAACTTGAACTATAACATCATTTTATACCATTAATTTCAATTTTAGAAAGAAAAATTTATTTCGTACCGCTCATCCGAGGAGGATCTCATCCTAAGAGTGTCTCGTCCGGCGACGTGTCATCCCGAGATGACACGAGACATCACCACTCTGTTCAACTTGAACTATAACATCATTTTATACCATTAATTTCAATTTTAGAAAGAAAAATTTATTTCGTACCGCTCATCCGAGGAGGATCTCATCCTAAGAGTGTCTCGTCCGGCGACGTGTCATCCCGAGATGACACGAGACATCACCACTCTGTTCAACTTGAACTATAACATCATTTTATACCATTAATTTCAATTTTAGAAAGAAAAATTTATTTCGTACCGCTCATCCGAGGAGGATCTCATCCTAAGAGTGTCTCGTCCGGCGACGTGTCATCCCGAGATGACACGAGACATCACCACTCTGTTCAACTTGAACTATAACATCATTTTATACCATTAATTTCAATTTTAGAAAGAAAAATTTATTTCGTACCGCTCATCCGAGGAGGATCTCATCCTAAGAGTGTCTCGTCCGGCGACGTGTCATCCCGAGATGACACGAGACATCACCACTCTGTTCAACTTGAACTATAACATCATTTTATACCATTAATTTCAATTTTAGAAAGAAAAATTTATTTCGTACCGCTCATCCGAGGAGGATCTCATCCTAAGAGTGTCTCGTCCGGCGACGTGTCATCCCGAGATGACACGAGACATCACCACTCTGTTCAACTTGAACTATAACATCATTTTATACCATTAATTTCAATTTTAGAAAGAAAAATTTATTTCGTACCGCTCATCCGAGGAGGATCTCATCCTAAGAGTGTCTCGTCCGGCGACGTGTCATCCCGAGATGACACGAGACATCACCACTCTGTTCAACTTGAACTATAACATCATTTTATACCATTAATTTCAATTTTAGAAAGAAAAATTTATTTCGTACCGCTCATCCGAGGAGGATCTCATCCTAAGAGTGTCTCGTCCGGCGACGTGTCATCCCGAGATGACACGAGACATCACCACTCTGTTCAACTTGAACTATAACATCATTTTATACCATTAATTTCAATTTTAGAAAGAAAAATTTATTTCGTACCGCTCATCCGAGGAGGATCTCATCCTAAGAGTGTCTCGTCCGGCGACGTGTCATCCCGAGATGACACGAGACATCACCACTCTGTTCAACTTGAACTATAACATCATTTTATACCATTAATTTCAATTTTAGAAAGAAAAATTTATTTCGTACCGCTCATCCGAGGAGGATCTCATCCTAAGAGTGTCTCGTCCGGCGACGTGTCATCCCGAGATGACACGAGACATCACCACTCTGTTCAACTTGAACTATAACATCATTTTATACCATTAATTTCAATTTTAGAAAGAAAAATTTATTTCGTACCGCTCATCCGAGGAGGATCTCATCCTAAGAGTGTCTCGTCCGGCGACGTGTCATCCCGAGATGACACGAGACATCACCACTCTGTTCAACTTGAACTATAACATCATTTTATACCATTAATTTCAATTTTAGAAAGAAAAATTTATTTCGTACCGCTCATCCGAGGAGGATCTCATCCTAAGAGTGTCTCGTCCGGCGACGTGTCATCCCGAGATGACACGAGACATCACCACTCTGTTCAACTTGAACTATAACATCATTTTATACCATTAATTTCAATTTTAGAAAGAAAAATTTATTTCGTACCGCTCATCCGAGGAGGATCTCATCCTAAGAGTGTCTCGTCCGGCGACGTGTCATCCCGAGATGACACGAGACATCACCACTCTGTTCAACTTGAACTATAACATCATTTTATACCATTAATTTCAATTTTAGAAAGAAAAATTTATTTCGTACCGCTCATCCGAGGAGGATCTCATCCTAAGAGTGTCTCGTCCGGCGACGTGTCATCCCGAGATGACACGAGACATCACCACTCTGTTCAACTTGAACTATAACATCATTTTATACCATTAATTTCAATTTTAGAAAGAAAAATTTATTTCGTACCGCTCATCCGAGGAGGATCTCATCCTAAGAGTGTCTCGTCCGGCGACGTGTCATCCCGAGATGACACGAGACATCACCACTCTGTTCAACTTGAACTATAACATCATTTTATACCATTAATTTCAATTTTAGAAAGAAAAATTTATTTCGTACCGCTCATCCGAGGAGGATCTCATCCTAAGAGTGTCTCGTCCGGCGACGTGTCATCCCGAGATGACACGAGACATCACCACTCTGTTCAACTTGAACTATAACATCATTTTATACCATTAATTTCAATTTTAGAAAGAAAAATTTATTTCGTACCGCTCATCCGAGGAGGATCTCATCCTAAGAGTGTCTCGTCCGGCGACGTGTCATCCCGAGATGACACGAGACATCACCACTCTGTTCAACTTGAACTATAACATCATTTTATACCATTAATTTCAATTTTAGAAAGAAAAATTTATTTCGTACCGCTCATCCGAGGAGGATCTCATCCTAAGAGTGTCTCGTCCGGCGACGTGTCATCCCGAGATGACACGAGACATCACCACTCTGTTCAACTTGAACTATAACATCATTTTATACCATTAATTTCAATTTTAGAAAGAAAAATTTATTTCGTACCGCTCATCCGAGGAGGATCTCATCCTAAGAGTGTCTCGTCCGGCGACGTGTCATCCCGAGATGACACGAGACATCACCACTCTGTTCAACTTGAACTATAACATCATTTTATACCATTAATTTCAATTTTAGAAAGAAAAATTTATTTCGTACCGCTCATCCGAGGAGGATCTCATCCTAAGAGTGTCTCGTCCGGCGACGTGTCATCCCGAGATGACACGAGACATCACCACTCTGTTCAACTTGAACTATAACATCATTTTATACCATTAATTTCAATTTTAGAAAGAAAAATTTATTTCGTACCGCTCATCCGAGGAGGATCTCATCCTAAGAGTGTCTCGTCCGGCGACGTGTCATCCCGAGATGACACGAGACATCACCACTCTGTTCAACTTGAACTATAACATCATTTTATACCATTAATTTCAATTTTAGAAAGAAAAATTTATTTCGTACCGCTCATCCGAGGAGGATCTCATCCTAAGAGTGTCTCGTCCGGCGACGTGTCATCCCGAGATGACACGAGACATCACCACTCTGTTCAACTTGAACTATAACATCATTTTATACCATTAATTTCAATTTTAGAAAGAAAAATTTATTTCGTACCGCTCATCCGAGGAGGATCTCATCCTAAGAGTGTCTCGTCCGGCGACGTGTCATCCCGAGATGACACGAGACATCACCACTCTGTTCAACTTGAACTATAACATCATTTTATACCATTAATTTCAATTTTAGAAAGAAAAATTTATTTCGTACCGCTCATCCGAGGAGGATCTCATCCTAAGAGTGTCTCGTCCGGCGACGTGTCATCCCGAGATGACACGAGACATCACCACTCTGTTCAACTTGAACTATAACATCATTTTATACCATTAATTTCAATTTTAGAAAGAAAAATTTATTTCGTACCGCTCATCCGAGGAGGATCTCATCCTAAGAGTGTCTCGTCCGGCGACGTGTCATCCCGAGATGACACGAGACATCACCACTCTGTTCAACTTGAACTATAACATCATTTTATACCATTAATTTCAATTTTAGAAAGAAAAATTTATTTCGTACCGCTCATCCGAGGAGGATCTCATCCTAAGAGTGTCTCGTCCGGCGACGTGTCATCCCGAGATGACACGAGACATCACCACTCTGTTCAACTTGAACTATAACATCATTTTATACCATTAATTTCAATTTTAGAAAGAAAAATTTATTTCGTACCGCTCATCCGAGGAGGATCTCATCCTAAGAGTGTCTCGTCCGGCGACGTGTCATCCCGAGATGACACGAGACATCACCACTCTGTTCAACTTGAACTATAACATCATTTTATACCATTAATTTCAATTTTAGAAAGAAAAATTTATTTCGTACCGCTCATCCGAGGAGGATCTCATCCTAAGAGTGTCTCGTCCGGCGACGTGTCATCCCGAGATGACACGAGACATCACCACTCTGTTCAACTTGAACTATAACATCATTTTATACCATTAATTTCAATTTTAGAAAGAAAAATTTATTTCGTACCGCTCATCCGAGGAGGATCTCATCCTAAGAGTGTCTCGTCCGGCGACGTGTCATCCCGAGATGACACGAGACATCACCACTCTGTTCAACTTGAACTATAACATCATTTTATACCATTAATTTCAATTTTAGAAAGAAAAATTTATTTCGTACCGCTCATCCGAGGAGGATCTCATCCTAAGAGTGTCTCGTCCGGCGACGTGTCATCCCGAGATGACACGAGACATCACCACTCTGTTCAACTTGAACTATAACATCATTTTATACCATTAATTTCAATTTTAGAAAGAAAAATTTATTTCGTACCGCTCATCCGAGGAGGATCTCATCCTAAGAGTGTCTCGTCCGGCGACGTGTCATCCCGAGATGACACGAGACATCACCACTCTGTTCAACTTGAACTATAACATCATTTTATACCATTAATTTCAATTTTAGAAAGAAAAATTTATTTCGTACCGCTCATCCGAGGAGGATCTCATCCTAAGAGTGTCTCGTCCGGCGACGTGTCATCCCGAGATGACACGAGACATCACCACTCTGTTCAACTTGAACTATAACATCATTTTATACCATTAATTTCAATTTTAGAAAGAAAAATTTATTTCGTACCGCTCATCCGAGGAGGATCTCATCCTAAGAGTGTCTCGTCCGGCGACGTGTCATCCCGAGATGACACGAGACATCACCACTCTGTTCAACTTGAACTATAACATCATTTTATACCATTAATTTCAATTTTAGAAAGAAAAATTTATTTCGTACCGCTCATCCGAGGAGGATCTCATCCTAAGAGTGTCTCGTCCGGCGACGTGTCATCCCGAGATGACACGAGACATCACCACTCTGTTCAACTTGAACTATAACATCATTTTATACCATTAATTTCAATTTTAGAAAGAAAAATTTATTTCGTACCGCTCATCCGAGGAGGATCTCATCCTAAGAGTGTCTCGTCCGGCGACGTGTCATCCCGAGATGACACGAGACATCACCACTCTGTTCAACTTGAACTATAACATCATTTTATACCATTAATTTCAATTTTAGAAAGAAAAATTTATTTCGTACCGCTCATCCGAGGAGGATCTCATCCTAAGAGTGTCTCGTCCGGCGACGTGTCATCCCGAGATGACACGAGACATCACCACTCTGTTCAACTTGAACTATAACATCATTTTATACCATTAATTTCAATTTTAGAAAGAAAAATTTATTTCGTACCGCTCATCCGAGGAGGATCTCATCCTAAGAGTGTCTCGTCCGGCGACGTGTCATCCCGAGATGACACGAGACATCACCACTCTGTTCAACTTGAACTATAACATCATTTTATACCATTAATTTCAATTTTAGAAAGAAAAATTTATTTCGTACCGCTCATCCGAGGAGGATCTCATCCTAAGAGTGTCTCGTCCGGCGACGTGTCATCCCGAGATGACACGAGACATCACCACTCTGTTCAACTTGAACTATAACATCATTTTATACCATTAATTTCAATTTTAGAAAGAAAAATTTATTTCGTACCGCTCATCCGAGGAGGATCTCATCCTAAGAGTGTCTCGTCCGGCGACGTGTCATCCCGAGATGACACGAGACATCACCACTCTGTTCAACTTGAACTATAACATCATTTTATACCATTAATTTCAATTTTAGAAAGAAAAATTTATTTCGTACCGCTCATCCGAGGAGGATCTCATCCTAAGAGTGTCTCGTCCGGCGACGTGTCATCCCGAGATGACACGAGACATCACCACTCTGTTCAACTTGAACTATAACATCATTTTATACCATTAATTTCAATTTTAGAAAGAAAAATTTATTTCGTACCGCTCATCCGAGGAGGATCTCATCCTAAGAGTGTCTCGTCCGGCGACGTGTCATCCCGAGATGACACGAGACATCACCACTCTGTTCAACTTGAACTATAACATCATTTTATACCATTAATTTCAATTTTAGAAAGAAAAATTTATTTCGTACCGCTCATCCGAGGAGGATCTCATCCTAAGAGTGTCTCGTCCGGCGACGTGTCATCCCGAGATGACACGAGACATCACCACTCTGTTCAACTTGAACTATAACATCATTTTATACCATTAATTTCAATTTTAGAAAGAAAAATTTATTTCGTACCGCTCATCCGAGGAGGATCTCATCCTAAGAGTGTCTCGTCCGGCGACGTGTCATCCCGAGATGACACGAGACATCACCACTCTGTTCAACTTGAACTATAACATCATTTTATACCATTAATTTCAATTTTAGAAAGAAAAATTTATTTCGTACCGCTCATCCGAGGAGGATCTCATCCTAAGAGTGTCTCGTCCGGCGACGTGTCATCCCGAGATGACACGAGACATCACCACTCTGTTCAACTTGAACTATAACATCATTTTATACCATTAATTTCAATTTTAGAAAGAAAAATTTATTTCGTACCGCTCATCCGAGGAGGATCTCATCCTAAGAGTGTCTCGTCCGGCGACGTGTCATCCCGAGATGACACGAGACATCACCACTCTGTTCAACTTGAACTATAACATCATTTTATACCATTAATTTCAATTTTAGAAAGAAAAATTTATTTCGTACCGCTCATCCGAGGAGGATCTCATCCTAAGAGTGTCTCGTCCGGCGACGTGTCATCCCGAGATGACACGAGACATCACCACTCTGTTCAACTTGAACTATAACATCATTTTATACCATTAATTTCAATTTTAGAAAGAAAAATTTATTTCGTACCGCTCATCCGAGGAGGATCTCATCCTAAGAGTGTCTCGTCCGGCGACGTGTCATCCCGAGATGACACGAGACATCACCACTCTGTTCAACTTGAACTATAACATCATTTTATACCATTAATTTCAATTTTAGAAAGAAAAATTTATTTCGTACCGCTCATCCGAGGAGGATCTCATCCTAAGAGTGTCTCGTCCGGCGACGTGTCATCCCGAGATGACACGAGACATCACCACTCTGTTCAACTTGAACTATAACATCATTTTATACCATTAATTTCAATTTTAGAAAGAAAAATTTATTTCGTACCGCTCATCCGAGGAGGATCTCATCCTAAGAGTGTCTCGTCCGGCGACGTGTCATCCCGAGATGACACGAGACATCACCACTCTGTTCAACTTGAACTATAACATCATTTTATACCATTAATTTCAATTTTAGAAAGAAAAATTTATTTCGTACCGCTCATCCGAGGAGGATCTCATCCTAAGAGTGTCTCGTCCGGCGACGTGTCATCCCGAGATGACACGAGACATCACCACTCTGTTCAACTTGAACTATAACATCATTTTATACCATTAATTTCAATTTTAGAAAGAAAAATTTATTTCGTACCGCTCATCCGAGGAGGATCTCATCCTAAGAGTGTCTCGTCCGGCGACGTGTCATCCCGAGATGACACGAGACATCACCACTCTGTTCAACTTGAACTATAACATCATTTTATACCATTAATTTCAATTTTAGAAAGAAAAATTTATTTCGTACCGCTCATCCGAGGAGGATCTCATCCTAAGAGTGTCTCGTCCGGCGACGTGTCATCCCGAGATGACACGAGACATCACCACTCTGTTCAACTTGAACTATAACATCATTTTATACCATTAATTTCAATTTTAGAAAGAAAAATTTATTTCGTACCGCTCATCCGAGGAGGATCTCATCCTAAGAGTGTCTCGTCCGGCGACGTGTCATCCCGAGATGACACGAGACATCACCACTCTGTTCAACTTGAACTATAACATCATTTTATACCATTAATTTCAATTTTAGAAAGAAAAATTTATTTCGTACCGCTCATCCGAGGAGGATCTCATCCTAAGAGTGTCTCGTCCGGCGACGTGTCATCCCGAGATGACACGAGACATCACCACTCTGTTCAACTTGAACTATAACATCATTTTATACCATTAATTTCAATTTTAGAAAGAAAAATTTATTTCGTACCGCTCATCCGAGGAGGATCTCATCCTAAGAGTGTCTCGTCCGGCGACGTGTCATCCCGAGATGACACGAGACATCACCACTCTGTTCAACTTGAACTATAACATCATTTTATACCATTAATTTCAATTTTAGAAAGAAAAATTTATTTCGTACCGCTCATCCGAGGAGGATCTCATCCTAAGAGTGTCTCGTCCGGCGACGTGTCATCCCGAGATGACACGAGACATCACCACTCTGTTCAACTTGAACTATAACATCATTTTATACCATTAATTTCAATTTTAGAAAGAAAAATTTATTTCGTACCGCTCATCCGAGGAGGATCTCATCCTAAGAGTGTCTCGTCCGGCGACGTGTCATCCCGAGATGACACGAGACATCACCACTCTGTTCAACTTGAACTATAACATCATTTTATACCATTAATTTCAATTTTAGAAAGAAAAATTTATTTCGTACCGCTCATCCGAGGAGGATCTCATCCTAAGAGTGTCTCGTCCGGCGACGTGTCATCCCGAGATGACACGAGACATCACCACTCTGTTCAACTTGAACTATAACATCATTTTATACCATTAATTTCAATTTTAGAAAGAAAAATTTATTTCGTACCGCTCATCCGAGGAGGATCTCATCCTAAGAGTGTCTCGTCCGGCGACGTGTCATCCCGAGATGACACGAGACATCACCACTCTGTTCAACTTGAACTATAACATCATTTTATACCATTAATTTCAATTTTAGAAAGAAAAATTTATTTCGTACCGCTCATCCGAGGAGGATCTCATCCTAAGAGTGTCTCGTCCGGCGACGTGTCATCCCGAGATGACACGAGACATCACCACTCTGTTCAACTTGAACTATAACATCATTTTATACCATTAATTTCAATTTTAGAAAGAAAAATTTATTTCGTACCGCTCATCCGAGGAGGATCTCATCCTAAGAGTGTCTCGTCCGGCGACGTGTCATCCCGAGATGACACGAGACATCACCACTCTGTTCAACTTGAACTATAACATCATTTTATACCATTAATTTCAATTTTAGAAAGAAAAATTTATTTCGTACCGCTCATCCGAGGAGGATCTCATCCTAAGAGTGTCTCGTCCGGCGACGTGTCATCCCGAGATGACACGAGACATCACCACTCTGTTCAACTTGAACTATAACATCATTTTATACCATTAATTTCAATTTTAGAAAGAAAAATTTATTTCGTACCGCTCATCCGAGGAGGATCTCATCCTAAGAGTGTCTCGTCCGGCGACGTGTCATCCCGAGATGACACGAGACATCACCACTCTGTTCAACTTGAACTATAACATCATTTTATACCATTAATTTCAATTTTAGAAAGAAAAATTTATTTCGTACCGCTCATCCGAGGAGGATCTCATCCTAAGAGTGTCTCGTCCGGCGACGTGTCATCCCGAGATGACACGAGACATCACCACTCTGTTCAACTTGAACTATAACATCATTTTATACCATTAATTTCAATTTTAGAAAGAAAAATTTATTTCGTACCGCTCATCCGAGGAGGATCTCATCCTAAGAGTGTCTCGTCCGGCGACGTGTCATCCCGAGATGACACGAGACATCACCACTCTGTTCAACTTGAACTATAACATCATTTTATACCATTAATTTCAATTTTAGAAAGAAAAATTTATTTCGTACCGCTCATCCGAGGAGGATCTCATCCTAAGAGTGTCTCGTCCGGCGACGTGTCATCCCGAGATGACACGAGACATCACCACTCTGTTCAACTTGAACTATAACATCATTTTATACCATTAATTTCAATTTTAGAAAGAAAAATTTATTTCGTACCGCTCATCCGAGGAGGATCTCATCCTAAGAGTGTCTCGTCCGGCGACGTGTCATCCCGAGATGACACGAGACATCACCACTCTGTTCAACTTGAACTATAACATCATTTTATACCATTAATTTCAATTTTAGAAAGAAAAATTTATTTCGTACCGCTCATCCGAGGAGGATCTCATCCTAAGAGTGTCTCGTCCGGCGACGTGTCATCCCGAGATGACACGAGACATCACCACTCTGTTCAACTTGAACTATAACATCATTTTATACCATTAATTTCAATTTTAGAAAGAAAAATTTATTTCGTACCGCTCATCCGAGGAGGATCTCATCCTAAGAGTGTCTCGTCCGGCGACGTGTCATCCCGAGATGACACGAGACATCACCACTCTGTTCAACTTGAACTATAACATCATTTTATACCATTAATTTCAATTTTAGAAAGAAAAATTTATTTCGTACCGCTCATCCGAGGAGGATCTCATCCTAAGAGTGTCTCGTCCGGCGACGTGTCATCCCGAGATGACACGAGACATCACCACTCTGTTCAACTTGAACTATAACATCATTTTATACCATTAATTTCAATTTTAGAAAGAAAAATTTATTTCGTACCGCTCATCCGAGGAGGATCTCATCCTAAGAGTGTCTCGTCCGGCGACGTGTCATCCCGAGATGACACGAGACATCACCACTCTGTTCAACTTGAACTATAACATCATTTTATACCATTAATTTCAATTTTAGAAAGAAAAATTTATTTCGTACCGCTCATCCGAGGAGGATCTCATCCTAAGAGTGTCTCGTCCGGCGACGTGTCATCCCGAGATGACACGAGACATCACCACTCTGTTCAACTTGAACTATAACATCATTTTATACCATTAATTTCAATTTTAGAAAAAAATTTATTTCGTACCGCTCATCCGAGGAGGATCTCATCCTAAGAGTGTCTCGTCCGGCGACGTGTCATCCCGAGATGACACGAGACATCACCACTCTGTTCAACTTGAACTATAACATCATTTTATACCATTAATTTCAATTTTAGAAAGAAAAATTTATTTCGTACCGCTCATCCGAGGAGGATCTCATCCTAAGAGTGTCTCGTCCGGCGACGTGTCATCCCGAGATGACACGAGACATCACCACTCTGTTCAACTTGAACTATAACATCATTTTATACCATTAATTTCAATTTTAGAAAGAAAAATTTATTTCGTACCGCTCATCCGAGGAGGATCTCATCCTAAGAGTGTCTCGTCCGGCGACGTGTCATCCCGAGATGACACGAGACATCACCACTCTGTTCAACTTGAACTATAACATCATTTTATACCATTAATTTCAATTTTAGAAAGAAAAATTTATTTCGTACCGCTCATCCGAGGAGGATCTCATCCTAAGAGTGTCTCGTCCGGCGACGTGTCATCCCGAGATGACACGAGACATCACCACTCTGTTCAACTTGAACTATAACATCATTTTATACCATTAATTTCAATTTTAGAAAGAAAAATTTATTTCGTACCGCTCATCCGAGGAGGATCTCATCCTAAGAGTGTCTCGTCCGGCGACGTGTCATCCCGAGATGACACGAGACATCACCACTCTGTTCAACTTGAACTATAACATCATTTTATACCATTAATTTCAATTTTAGAAAGAAAAATTTATTTCGTACCGCTCATCCGAGGAGGATCTCATCCTAAGAGTGTCTCGTCCGGCGACGTGTCATCCCGAGATGACACGAGACATCACCACTCTGTTCAACTTGAACTATAACATCATTTTATACCATTAATTTCAATTTTAGAAAGAAAAATTTATTTCGTACCGCTCATCCGAGGAGGATCTCATCCTAAGAGTGTCTCGTCCGGCGACGTGTCATCCCGAGATGACACGAGACATCACCACTCTGTTCAACTTGAACTATAACATCATTTTATACCATTAATTTCAATTTTAGAAAGAAAAATTTATTTCGTACCGCTCATCCGAGGAGGATCTCATCCTAAGAGTGTCTCGTCCGGCGACGTGTCATCCCGAGATGACACGAGACATCACCACTCTGTTCAACTTGAACTATAACATCATTTTATACCATTAATTTCAATTTTAGAAAGAAAAATTTATTTCGTACCGCTCATCCGAGGAGGATCTCATCCTAAGAGTGTCTCGTCCGGCGACGTGTCATCCCGAGATGACACGAGACATCACCACTCTGTTCAACTTGAACTATAACATCATTTTATACCATTAATTTCAATTTTAGAAAGAAAAATTTATTTCGTACCGCTCATCCGAGGAGGATCTCATCCTAAGAGTGTCTCGTCCGGCGACGTGTCATCCCGAGATGACACGAGACATCACCACTCTGTTCAACTTGAACTATAACATCATTTTATACCATTAATTTCAATTTTAGAAAGAAAAATTTATTTCGTACCGCTCATCCGAGGAGGATCTCATCCTAAGAGTGTCTCGTCCGGCGACGTGTCATCCCGAGATGACACGAGACATCACCACTCTGTTCAACTTGAACTATAACATCATTTTATACCATTAATTTCAATTTTAGAAAGAAAAATTTATTTCGTACCGCTCATCCGAGGAGGATCTCATCCTAAGAGTGTCTCGTCCGGCGACGTGTCATCCCGAGATGACACGAGACATCACCACTCTGTTCAACTTGAACTATAACATCATTTTATACCATTAATTTCAATTTTAGAAAGAAAAATTTATTTCGTACCGCTCATCCGAGGAGGATCTCATCCTAAGAGTGTCTCGTCCGGCGACGTGTCATCCCGAGATGACACGAGACATCACCACTCTGTTCAACTTGAACTATAACATCATTTTATACCATTAATTTCAATTTTAGAAAGAAAAATTTATTTCGTACCGCTCATCCGAGGAGGATCTCATCCTAAGAGTGTCTCGTCCGGCGACGTGTCATCCCGAGATGACACGAGACATCACCACTCTGTTCAACTTGAACTATAACATCATTTTATACCATTAATTTCAATTTTAGAAAGAAAAATTTATTTCGTACCGCTCATCCGAGGAGGATCTCATCCTAAGAGTGTCTCGTCCGGCGACGTGTCATCCCGAGATGACACGAGACATCACCACTCTGTTCAACTTGAACTATAACATCATTTTATACCATTAATTTCAATTTTAGAAAGAAAAATTTATTTCGTACCGCTCATCCGAGGAGGATCTCATCCTAAGAGTGTCTCGTCCGGCGACGTGTCATCCCGAGATGACACGAGACATCACCACTCTGTTCAACTTGAACTATAACATCATTTTATACCATTAATTTCAATTTTAGAAAGAAAAATTTATTTCGTACCGCTCATCCGAGGAGGATCTCATCCTAAGAGTGTCTCGTCCGGCGACGTGTCATCCCGAGATGACACGAGACATCACCACTCTGTTCAACTTGAACTATAACATCATTTTATACCATTAATTTCAATTTTAGAAAGAAAAATTTATTTCGTACCGCTCATCCGAGGAGGATCTCATCCTAAGAGTGTCTCGTCCGGCGACGTGTCATCCCGAGATGACACGAGACATCACCACTCTGTTCAACTTGAACTATAACATCATTTTATACCATTAATTTCAATTTTAGAAAGAAAAATTTATTTCGTACCGCTCATCCGAGGAGGATCTCATCCTAAGAGTGTCTCGTCCGGCGACGTGTCATCCCGAGATGACACGAGACATCACCACTCTGTTCAACTTGAACTATAACATCATTTTATACCATTAATTTCAATTTTAGAAAGAAAAATTTATTTCGTACCGCTCATCCGAGGAGGATCTCATCCTAAGAGTGTCTCGTCCGGCGACGTGTCATCCCGAGATGACACGAGACATCACCACTCTGTTCAACTTGAACTATAACATCATTTTATACCATTAATTTCAATTTTAGAAAGAAAAATTTATTTCGTACCGCTCATCCGAGGAGGATCTCATCCTAAGAGTGTCTCGTCCGGCGACGTGTCATCCCGAGATGACACGAGACATCACCACTCTGTTCAACTTGAACTATAACATCATTTTATACCATTAATTTCAATTTTAGAAAGAAAAATTTATTTCGTACCGCTCATCCGAGGAGGATCTCATCCTAAGAGTGTCTCGTCCGGCGACGTGTCATCCCGAGATGACACGAGACATCACCACTCTGTTCAACTTGAACTATAACATCATTTTATACCATTAATTTCAATTTTAGAAAGAAAAATTTATTTCGTACCGCTCATCCGAGGAGGATCTCATCCTAAGAGTGTCTCGTCCGGCGACGTGTCATCCCGAGATGACACGAGACATCACCACTCTGTTCAACTTGAACTATAACATCATTTTATACCATTAATTTCAATTTTAGAAAGAAAAATTTATTTCGTACCGCTCATCCGAGGAGGATCTCATCCTAAGAGTGTCTCGTCCGGCGACGTGTCATCCCGAGATGACACGAGACATCACCACTCTGTTCAACTTGAACTATAACATCATTTTATACCATTAATTTCAATTTTAGAAAGAAAAATTTATTTCGTACCGCTCATCCGAGGAGGATCTCATCCTAAGAGTGTCTCGTCCGGCGACGTGTCATCCCGAGATGACACGAGACATCACCACTCTGTTCAACTTGAACTATAACATCATTTTATACCATTAATTTCAATTTTAGAAAGAAAAATTTATTTCGTACCGCTCATCCGAGGAGGATCTCATCCTAAGAGTGTCTCGTCCGGCGACGTGTCATCCCGAGATGACACGAGACATCACCACTCTGTTCAACTTGAACTATAACATCATTTTATACCATTAATTTCAATTTTAGAAAGAAAAATTTATTTCGTACCGCTCATCCGAGGAGGATCTCATCCTAAGAGTGTCTCGTCCGGCGACGTGTCATCCCGAGATGACACGAGACATCACCACTCTGTTCAACTTGAACTATAACATCATTTTATACCATTAATTTCAATTTTAGAAAGAAAAATTTATTTCGTACCGCTCATCCGAGGAGGATCTCATCCTAAGAGTGTCTCGTCCGGCGACGTGTCATCCCGAGATGACACGAGACATCACCACTCTGTTCAACTTGAACTATAACATCATTTTATACCATTAATTTCAATTTTAGAAAGAAAAATTTATTTCGTACCGCTCATCCGAGGAGGATCTCATCCTAAGAGTGTCTCGTCCGGCGACGTGTCATCCCGAGATGACACGAGACATCACCACTCTGTTCAACTTGAACTATAACATCATTTTATACCATTAATTTCAATTTTAGAAAGAAAAATTTATTTCGTACCGCTCATCCGAGGAGGATCTCATCCTAAGAGTGTCTCGTCCGGCGACGTGTCATCCCGAGATGACACGAGACATCACCACTCTGTTCAACTTGAACTATAACATCATTTTATACCATTAATTTCAATTTTAGAAAGAAAAATTTATTTCGTACCGCTCATCCGAGGAGGATCTCATCCTAAGAGTGTCTCGTCCGGCGACGTGTCATCCCGAGATGACACGAGACATCACCACTCTGTTCAACTTGAACTATAACATCATTTTATACCATTAATTTCAATTTTAGAAAGAAAAATTTATTTCGTACCGCTCATCCGAGGAGGATCTCATCCTAAGAGTGTCTCGTCCGGCGACGTGTCATCCCGAGATGACACGAGACATCACCACTCTGTTCAACTTGAACTATAACATCATTTTATACCATTAATTTCAATTTTAGAAAGAAAAATTTATTTCGTACCGCTCATCCGAGGAGGATCTCATCCTAAGAGTGTCTCGTCCGGCGACGTGTCATCCCGAGATGACACGAGACATCACCACTCTGTTCAACTTGAACTATAACATCATTTTATACCATTAATTTCAATTTTAGAAAGAAAAATTTATTTCGTACCGCTCATCCGAGGAGGATCTCATCCTAAGAGTGTCTCGTCCGGCGACGTGTCATCCCGAGATGACACGAGACATCACCACTCTGTTCAACTTGAACTATAACATCATTTTATACCATTAATTTCAATTTTAGAAAGAAAAATTTATTTCGTACCGCTCATCCGAGGAGGATCTCATCCTAAGAGTGTCTCGTCCGGCGACGTGTCATCCCGAGATGACACGAGACATCACCACTCTGTTCAACTTGAACTATAACATCATTTTATACCATTAATTTCAATTTTAGAAAGAAAAATTTATTTCGTACCGCTCATCCGAGGAGGATCTCATCCTAAGAGTGTCTCGTCCGGCGACGTGTCATCCCGAGATGACACGAGACATCACCACTCTGTTCAACTTGAACTATAACATCATTTTATACCATTAATTTCAATTTTAGAAAGAAAAATTATTTCGTACCGCTCATCCGAGGAGGATCTCATCCTAAGAGTGTCTCGTCCGGCGACGTGTCATCCCGAGATGACACGAGACATCACCACTCTGTTCAACTTGAACTATAACATCATTTTATACCATTAATTTCAATTTTAGAAAGAAAAATTTATTTCGTACCGCTCATCCGAGGAGGATCTCATCCTAAGAGTGTCTCGTCCGGCGACGTGTCATCCCGAGATGACACGAGACATCACCACTCTGTTCAACTTGAACTATAACATCATTTTATACCATTAATTTCAATTTTAGAAAGAAAAATTTATTTCGTACCGCTCATCCGAGGAGGATCTCATCCTAAGAGTGTCTCGTCCGGCGACGTGTCATCCCGAGATGACACGAGACATCACCACTCTGTTCAACTTGAACTATAACATCATTTTATACCATTAATTTCAATTTTAGAAAGAAAAATTTATTTCGTACCGCTCATCCGAGGAGGATCTCATCCTAAGAGTGTCTCGTCCGGCGACGTGTCATCCCGAGATGACACGAGACATCACCACTCTGTTCAACTTGAACTATAACATCATTTTATACCATTAATTTCAATTTTAGAAAGAAAAATTTATTTCGTACCGCTCATCCGAGGAGGATCTCATCCTAAGAGTGTCTCGTCCGGCGACGTGTCATCCCGAGATGACACGAGACATCACCACTCTGTTCAACTTGAACTATAACATCATTTTATACCATTAATTTCAATTTTAGAAAGAAAAATTTATTTCGTACCGCTCATCCGAGGAGGATCTCATCCTAAGAGTGTCTCGTCCGGCGACGTGTCATCCCGAGATGACACGAGACATCACCACTCTGTTCAACTTGAACTATAACATCATTTTATACCATTAATTTCAATTTTAGAAAGAAAAATTTATTTCGTACCGCTCATCCGAGGAGGATCTCATCCTAAGAGTGTCTCGTCCGGCGACGTGTCATCCCGAGATGACACGAGACATCACCACTCTGTTCAACTTGAACTATAACATCATTTTATACCATTAATTTCAATTTTAGAAAGAAAAATTTATTTCGTACCGCTCATCCGAGGAGGATCTCATCCTAAGAGTGTCTCGTCCGGCGACGTGTCATCCCGAGATGACACGAGACATCACCACTCTGTTCAACTTGAACTATAACATCATTTTATACCATTAATTTCAATTTTAGAAAGAAAAATTTATTTCGTACCGCTCATCCGAGGAGGATCTCATCCTAAGAGTGTCTCGTCCGGCGACGTGTCATCCCGAGATGACACGAGACATCACCACTCTGTTCAACTTGAACTATAACATCATTTTATACCATTAATTTCAATTTTAGAAAGAAAAATTTATTTCGTACCGCTCATCCGAGGAGGATCTCATCCTAAGAGTGTCTCGTCCGGCGACGTGTCATCCCGAGATGACACGAGACATCACCACTCTGTTCAACTTGAACTATAACATCATTTTATACCATTAATTTCAATTTTAGAAAGAAAAATTTATTTCGTACCGCTCATCCGAGGAGGATCTCATCCTAAGAGTGTCTCGTCCGGCGACGTGTCATCCCGAGATGACACGAGACATCACCACTCTGTTCAACTTGAACTATAACATCATTTTATACCATTAATTTCAATTTTAGAAAGAAAAATTTATTTCGTACCGCTCATCCGAGGAGGATCTCATCCTAAGAGTGTCTCGTCCGGCGACGTGTCATCCCGAGATGACACGAGACATCACCACTCTGTTCAACTTGAACTATAACATCATTTTATACCATTAATTTCAATTTTAGAAAGAAAAATTTATTTCGTACCGCTCATCCGAGGAGGATCTCATCCTAAGAGTGTCTCGTCCGGCGACGTGTCATCCCGAGATGACACGAGACATCACCACTCTGTTCAACTTGAACTATAACATCATTTTATACCATTAATTTCAATTTTAGAAAGAAAAATTTATTTCGTACCGCTCATCCGAGGAGGATCTCATCCTAAGAGTGTCTCGTCCGGCGACGTGTCATCCCGAGATGACACGAGACATCACCACTCTGTTCAACTTGAACTATAACATCATTTTATACCATTAATTTCAATTTTAGAAAGAAAAATTTATTTCGTACCGCTCATCCGAGGAGGATCTCATCCTAAGAGTGTCTCGTCCGGCGACGTGTCATCCCGAGATGACACGAGACATCACCACTCTGTTCAACTTGAACTATAACATCATTTTATACCATTAATTTCAATTTTAGAAAGAAAAATTTATTTCGTACCGCTCATCCGAGGAGGATCTCATCCTAAGAGTGTCTCGTCCGGCGACGTGTCATCCCGAGATGACACGAGACATCACCACTCTGTTCAACTTGAACTATAACATCATTTTATACCATTAATTTCAATTTTAGAAAGAAAAATTTATTTCGTACCGCTCATCCGAGGAGGATCTCATCCTAAGAGTGTCTCGTCCGGCGACGTGTCATCCCGAGATGACACGAGACATCACCACTCTGTTCAACTTGAACTATAACATCATTTTATACCATTAATTTCAATTTTAGAAAGAAAAATTTATTTCGTACCGCTCATCCGAGGAGGATCTCATCCTAAGAGTGTCTCGTCCGGCGACGTGTCATCCCGAGATGACACGAGACATCACCACTCTGTTCAACTTGAACTATAACATCATTTTATACCATTAATTTCAATTTTAGAAAGAAAAATTTATTTCGTACCGCTCATCCGAGGAGGATCTCATCCTAAGAGTGTCTCGTCCGGCGACGTGTCATCCCGAGATGACACGAGACATCACCACTCTGTTCAACTTGAACTATAACATCATTTTATACCATTAATTTCAATTTTAGAAAGAAAAATTTATTTCGTACCGCTCATCCGAGGAGGATCTCATCCTAAGAGTGTCTCGTCCGGCGACGTGTCATCCCGAGATGACACGAGACATCACCACTCTGTTCAACTTGAACTATAACATCATTTTATACCATTAATTTCAATTTTAGAAAGAAAAATTTATTTCGTACCGCTCATCCGAGGAGGATCTCATCCTAAGAGTGTCTCGTCCGGCGACGTGTCATCCCGAGATGACACGAGACATCACCACTCTGTTCAACTTGAACTATAACATCATTTTATACCATTAATTTCAATTTTAGAAAGAAAATTTATTTCGTACCGCTCATCCGAGGAGGATCTCATCCTAAGAGTGTCTCGTCCGGCGACGTGTCATCCCGAGATGACACGAGACATCACCACTCTGTTCAACTTGAACTATAACATCATTTTATACCATTATTCAATTTTAGAAAGAAAAATTATTTCGTACCGCTCATTCCGAGGAGGATCTCATCCTAAGAGTGTCTCGTCCGGCGACGTGTCATCCCGAGATGACACGAGACATCACCACTCTGTTCAACTTGAACTATAACATCAGTTTTATACCATTATTTCAATTTTAGAAAGAAAATTTATTTCGTACCGCTCATCCGAGGAGGATCTCATCCTAAGAGTGTCTCGTCCGGCGACGTGTCATCCCGAGATGACACGAGACATCACCACTCTGTTCAACTTGAACTATAACATCATTTTATACCATTAATTTCAATTTTAGAAAGAAAAATTTATTTCGTACCGCTCATCCGAGGAGGATCTCATCCTAAGAGTGTCTCGTCCGGCGACGTGTCATCCCGAGATGACACGAGACATCACCACTCTGTTCAACTTGAACTATAACATCATTTTATACCATTAATTTCAATTTTAGAAAGAAAAATTTATTTCGTACCGCTCATGCCGAGGAGGATCTCATCCTAAGAGTGTCTCGTCCGGCGACGTGTCATCCCGAGATGACACGAGACATCACCACTCTGTTCAACTTGAACTATAACATCATTTTATACCATTAATTTCAATTTTAGAAAGAAAAATTTATTTCGTACCGCTCATCCGAGGAGGATCTCATCCTAAGAGTGTCTCGTCCGGCGACGTGTCATCCCGAGATGACACGAGACATCACCACTCTGTTCAACTTGAACTATAACATCATTTTATACCATTAATTTCAATTTTAGAAAGAAAAATTTATTTCGTACCGCTCATCCGAGGAGGATCTCATCCTAAGAGTGTCTCGTCCGGCGACGTGTCATCCCGAGATGACACGAGACATCACCACTCTGTTCAACTTGAACTATAACATCATTTTATACCATTAATTTCAATTTTAGAAAGAAAAATTTATTTCGTACCGCTCATCCGAGGAGGATCTCATCCTAAGAGTGTCTCGTCCGGCGACGTGTCATCCCGAGATGACACGAGACATCACCACTCTGTTCAACTTGAACTATAACATCATTTTATACCATTAATTTCAATTTTAGAAAGAAAAATTTATTTCGTACCGCTCATCCGAGGAGGATCTCATCCTAAGAGTGTCTCGTCCGGCGACGTGTCATCCCGAGATGACACGAGACATCACCACTCTGTTCAACTTGAACTATAACATCATTTTATACCATTAATTTCAATTTTAGAAAGAAAAATTTATTTCGTACCGCTCATCCGAGGAGGATCTCATCCTAAGAGTGTCTCGTCCGGCGACGTGTCATCCCGAGATGACACGAGACATCACCACTCTGTTCAACTTGAACTATAACATCATTTTATACCATTAATTTCAATTTTAGAAAGAAAATTTATTTCGTACCGCTCATCCGAGGAGGATCTCATCCTAAGAGTGTCTCGTCCGGCGACGTGTCATCCCGAGATGACACGAGACATCACCACTCTGTTCAACTTGAACTATAACATCATTTTATACCATTAATTTCAATTTTAGAAAGAAAAATTTATTTCGTACCGCTCATCCGAGGAGGATCTCATCCTAAGAGTGTCTCGTCCGGCGACGTGTCATCCCGAGATGACACGAGACATCACCACTCTGTTCAACTTGAACTATAACATCATTTTATACCATTAATTTCAATTTTAGAAAGAAAAATTTATTTCGTACCGCTCATCCGAGGAGGATCTCATCCTAAGAGTGTCTCGTCCGGCGACGTGTCATCCCGAGATGACACGAGACATCACCACTCTGTTCAACTTGAACTATAACATCATTTTATACCATTAATTTCAATTTTAGAAAGAAAAATTTATTTCGTACCGCTCATCCGAGGAGGATCTCATCCTAAGAGTGTCTCGTCCGGCGACGTGTCATCCCGAGATGACACGAGACATCACCACTCTGTTCAACTTGAACTATAACATCATTTTATACCATTAATTTCAATTTTAGAAAGAAAAATTTATTTCGTACCGCTCATCCGAGGAGGATCTCATCCTAAGAGTGTCTCGTCCGGCGAGGTGTCATCCCGAGATGACACGAGACATCACCACTCTGTTCAACTTGAACTATAACATCATTTTATACCATTAATTTCAATTTTAGAAAGAAAAATTTATTTCGTACCGCTCATCCGAGGAGGATCTCATCCTAAGAGTGTCTCGTCCGGCGACGTGTCATCCCGAGATGACACGAGACATCACCACTCTGTTCAACTTGAACTATAACATCATTTATACCATTAATTTCAATTTTAGAAAGAAAAATTTATTTCGTACCGCTCATCCGAGGAGGATCTCATCCTAAGAGTGTCTCGTCCGGCGACGTGTCATCCCGAGATGACACGAGACATCACCACTCTGTTCAACTTGAACTATAACATCATTTTATACCATTAATTTCAATTTTAGAAAGAAAAATTTATTTCGTACCGCTCATCCGAGGAGGATCTCATCCTAAGAGTGTCTCGTCCGGCGACGTGTCATCCCGAGATGACACGAGACATCACCACTCTGTTCAACTTGAACTATAACATCATTTTATACCATTAATTTCAATTTTAGAAAGAAAATTTATTTCGTACCGCTCATCCGAGGAGGATCTCATCCTAAGAGTGTCTCGTCCGGCGACGTGTCATCCCGAGATGACACGAGACATCACCACTCTGTTCAACTTGAACTATAACATCATTTTATACCATTAATTTCAATTTTAGAAAGAAAAATTTATTTCGTACCGCTCATCCGAGGAGGATCTCATCCTAAGAGTGTCTCGTCCGGCGACGTGTCATCCCGAGATGACACGAGACATCACCACTCTGTTCAACTTGAACTATAACATCATTTTATACCATTAATTTCAATTTTAGAAAGAAAAATTTATTTCATACCGCTCATCCGAGGAGGATCTCATCCTAAGAGTGTCTCGTCCGGCGACGTGTCATCCCGAGATGACACGAGACATCACCACTCTGTTCAACTTGAACTATAACATCATTTTATACCATTAATTTCAATTTTAGAAAGAAAAATTTATTTCGTACCGCTCATCCGAGGAGGATCTCATCCTAAGAGTGTCTCGTCCGGCGACGTGTCATCCCGAGATGACACGAGACATCACCACTCTGTTCAACTTGAACTATAACATCATTTTATACCATTAATTTCAATTTTAGAAAGAAAAATTTATTTCGTACCGCTCATCCGAGGAGGATCTCATCCTAAGAGTGTCTCGTCCGGCGACGTGTCATCCCGAGATGACACGAGACATCACCACTCTGTTCAACTTGAACTATAACATCATTTTATACCATTAATTTCAATTTTAGAAAGAAAAATTTATTTCGTACCGCTCATCCGAGGAGGATCTCATCCTAAGAGTGTCTCGTCCGGCGACGTGTCATCCCGAGATGACACGAGACATCACCACTCTGTTCAACTTGAACTATAACATCATTTTATACCATTAATTTCAATTTTAGAAAGAAAAATTTATTTCGTACCGCTCATCCGAGGAGGATCTCATCCTAAGAGTGTCTCGTCCGGCGACGTGTCATCCCGAGATGACACGAGACATCACCACTCTGTTCAACTTGAACTATAACATCATTTTATACCATTAATTTCAATTTTAGAAAGAAAAATTTATTTCGTACCGCTCATCCGAGGAGGATCTCATCCTAAGAGTGTCTCGTCCGGCGACGTGTCATCCCGAGATGACACGAGACATCACCACTCTGTTCAACTTGAACTATAACATCATTTTATACCATTAATTTCAATTTTAGAAAGAAAAATTTATTTCGTACCGCTCATCCGAGGAGGATCTCATCCTAAGAGTGTCTCGTCCGGCGACGTGTCATCCCGAGATGACACGAGACATCACCACTCTGTTCAACTTGAACTATAACATCATTTTATACCATTAATTTCAATTTTAGAAAGAAAAATTTATTTCGTACCGCTCATCCGAGGAGGATCTCATCCTAAGAGTGTCTCGTCCGGCGACGTGTCATCCCGAGATGACACGAGACATCACCACTCTGTTCAACTTGAACTATAACATCATTTTATACCATTAATTTCAATTTTAGAAAGAAAAATTTATTTCGTACCGCTCATCCGAGGAGGATCTCATCCTAAGAGTGTCTCGTCCGGCGACGTGTCATCCCGAGATGACACGAGACATCACCACTCTGTTCAACTTGAACTATAACATCATTTTATACCATTAATTTCAATTTTAGAAAGAAAAATTTATTTCGTACCGCTCATCCGAGGAGGATCTCATCCTAAGAGTGTCTCGTCCGGCGACGTGTCATCCCGAGATGACACGAGACATCACCACTCTGTTCAACTTGAACTATAACATCATTTTATACCATTAATTTCAATTTTAGAAAGAAAAATTTATTTCGTACCGCTCATCCGAGGAGGATCTCATCCTAAGAGTGTCTCGTCCGGCGACGTGTCATCCCGAGATGACACGAGACATCACCACTCTGTTCAACTTGAACTATAACATCATTTTATACCATTAATTTCAATTTTAGAAAGAAAAATTTATTTCGTACCGCTCATCCGAGGAGGATCTCATCCTAAGAGTGTCTCGTCCGGCGACGTGTCATCCCGAGATGACACGAGACATCACCACTCTGTTCAACTTGAACTATAACATCATTTTATACCATTAATTTCAATTTTAGAAAGAAAAATTTATTTCGTACCGCTCATCCGAGGAGGATCTCATCCTAAGAGTGTCTCGTCCGGCGACGTGTCATCCCGAGATGACACGAGACATCACCACTCTGTTCAACTTGAACTATAACATCATTTTATACCATTAATTTCAATTTTAGAAAGAAAAATTTATTTCGTACCGCTCATCCGAGGAGGATCTCATCACCACTCTGTTCAACTTGAACTATAACATCATTTTATACCATTAATTTCAATTTTAGAAAGAAAAATTTATTTCGTACCGCTCATCCGAGGAGGATCTCATCCTAAGAGTGTCTCGTCCGGCGACGTGTCATCCCGAGATGACACGAGACATCACCACTCTGTTCAACTTGAACTATAACATCATTTTATACCATTAATTTCAATTTTAGAAAGAAAAATTTATTTCGTACCGCTCATCCGAGGAGGATCTCATTCTAAGAGTGTCTCGTCAGGCGACGTGTCATCCCGAGATGACACGAGACATCACCACTCTGTTCAACTTGAACTATAACATCATTTTATACCATTAATTTCAATTTTAGAAAGAAAAATTTATTTCGTACCGCTCATCCGAGGAGGATCTCATCCTAAGAGTGTCTCGTCCGGCGACGTGTCATCCCGAGATGACACGAGACATCACCACTCTGTTCAACTTGAACTATAACATCATTTTATACCATTAATTTCAATTTTAGAAAGAAAAATTTATTTCGTACCGCTCATCCGAGGAGGATCTCATCACCACTCTGTTCAACTTGAACTATAACATCATTTTATACCATTAATTTCAATTTTAGAAAGAAAAATTTATTTCGTACCGCTCATCCGAGGAGGATCTCATCCTAAGAGTGTCTCGTCCGGCGACGTGTCATCCCGAGATGACACGAGACATCACCACTCTGTTCAACTTGAACTATAACATCATTTTATACCATTAATTTCAATTTTAGAAAGAAAAATTTATTTCGTACCGCTCATCCGAGGAGGATCTCATCCTAAGAGTGTCTCGTCCGGCGACGTGTCATCCCGAGATGACACGAGACATCACCACTCTGTTCAACTTGAACTATAACATCATTTTATACCATTAATTTCAATTTTAGAAAGAAAAATTTATTTCGTACCGCTCATCCGAGGAGGATCTCATCCTAAGAGTGTCTCGTCCGGCGACGTGTCATCCCGAGATGACACGAGACATCACCACTCTGTTCAACTTGAACTATAACATCATTTTATACCATTAATTTCAATTTTAGAAAGAAAAATTTATTTCGTACCGCTCATCCGAGGAGGATCTCATCCTAAGAGTGTCTCGTCCGGCGACGTGTCATCCCGAGATGACACGAGACATCACCACTCTGTTCAACTTGAACTATAACATCATTTTATACCATTAATTTCAATTTTAGAAAGAAAAATTTATTTCGTACCGCTCATCCGAGGAGGATCTCATCCTAAGAGTGTCTCGTCCGGCGACGTGTCATCCCGAGATGACACGAGACATCACCACTCTGTTCAACTTGAACTATAACATCATTTTATACCATTAATTTCAATTTTAGAAAGAAAAATTTATTTCGTACCGCTCATCCGAGGAGGATCTCATCCTAAGAGTGTCTCGTCCGGCGACGTGTCATCCCGAGATGACACGAGACATCACCACTCTGTTCAACTTGAACTATAACATCATTTTATACCATTAATTTCAATTTTAGAAAGAAAAATTTATTTCGTACCGCTCATCCGAGGAGGATCTCATCCTAAGAGTGTCTCGTCCGGCGACGTGTCATCCCGAGATGACACGAGACATCACCACTCTGTTCAACTTGAACTATAACATCATTTTATACCATTAATTTCAATTTTAGAAAGAAAAATTTATTTCGTACCGCTCATCCGAGGAGGATCTCATCCTAAGAGTGTCTCGTCCGGCGACGTGTCATCCCGAGATGACACGAGACATCACCACTCTGTTCAACTTGAACTATAACATCATTTTATACCATTAATTTCAATTTTAGAAAGAAAAATTTATTTCGTACCGCTCATCCGAGGAGGATCTCATCCTAAGAGTGTCTCGTCCGGCGACGTGTCATCCCGAGATGACACGAGACATCACCACTCTGTTCAACTTGAACTATAACATCATTTTATACCATTAATTTCAATTTTAGAAAGAAAAATTTATTTCGTACCGCTCATCCGAGGAGGATCTCATCCTAAGAGTGTCTCGTCCGGCGACGTGTCATCCCGAGATGACACGAGACATCACCACTCTGTTCAACTTGAACTATAACATCATTTTATACCATTAATTTCAATTTTAGAAAGAAAAATTTATTTCGTACCGCTCATCCGAGGAGGATCTCATCCTAAGAGTGTCTCGTCCGGCGACGTGTCATCCCGAGATGACACGAGACATCACCACTCTGTTCAACTTGAACTATAACATCATTTTATACCATTAATTTCAATTTTAGAAAGAAAAATTTATTTCGTACCGCTCATCCGAGGAGGATCTCATCCTAAGAGTGTCTCGTCCGGCGACGTGTCATCCCGAGATGACACGAGACATCACCACTCTGTTCAACTTGAACTATAACATCATTTTATACCATTAATTTCAATTTTAGAAAGAAAAATTTATTTCGTACCGCTCATCCGAGGAGGATCTCATCCTAAGAGTGTCTCGTCCGGCGACGTGTCATCCCGAGATGACACGAGACATCACCACTCTGTTCAACTTGAACTATAACATCATTTTATACCATTAATTTCAATTTTAGAAAGAAAAATTTATTTCGTACCGCTCATCCGAGGAGGATCTCATCCTAAGAGTGTCTCGTCCGGCGACGTGTCATCCCGAGATGACACGAGACATCACCACTCTGTTCAACTTGAACTATAACATCATTTTATACCATTAATTTCAATTTTAGAAAGAAAAATTTATTTCGTACCGCTCATCCGAAGAGGTCGGGTTTGGAGTGTAAATGTGTCCATGGGTGTCCACAAAGGGAAAATGCTCTAAGTGTCGTGACTGCTTACATAGCACCTCTACCAAAAATTGTGCTATAAGGTATGAGTACCGTAATCCAACACCAAATTCGAAAATTCATAACAATACTTTGCACATATGGCGTTCGTGACCAACTATGAAACGCTTACCCCCCCCCCCCCCCCCCCATAGTGTTATATATCAAAATGCAGAGGGTTCGGGCGAACCCCCCCCCCCCCCCTGGCCAAAAATTCTTTCAAAATCAGGCAGTTTTTGACCATTTTGAGCACTTCTCTAGTGATTTTAGCCTAATTTGGGCCAAAATTGTCAAATGTGAACCCCCCCCCCCCCGGAAATTTTTGAAAATTGAACCCCCCCCCCTTGGCAAATCCTGGCTACGGGCCTGCCTGTCCATATAGGGGTTCGATTGACCTACATCAAATTATAGGGAGTCAGGTTACTTTTTGAGATATCAGCGTCCGTTTATTGTAACTCGCGTTTGCTAGTTCGCGTACGGGCCACCGTTGCCGTATATCTAGACGGCACGTATGCACTTGGTATACGTATCTCTGCAAACAACAGACATTTGAAAGAAAATAGGCCCGAACGATGACTAGAGCATTTCTAAAACAACGATTCCCTTCGTCAAACTAACGATTGCGGAATGTAGAACGACACGTACGCTGCTCGAATCTACGTCGAAAGCTCTATATAGACGTCTGGAAGGCCTATTTTTTGAAGGACTATTTTTTGACGACGGATCCGCGAAGCACGAGCCAGGCATTCTCCCCAACTACCTCGACGGATCCGCGAAGCACGAGCCAGGCATTCTCCCCCACTACCTCCCTAGATTCCCCGACCTATAATCAATACAGTTGAACTATTTATTTTTTGTCGTGAAAATATTATTTTTTTAGTTTATTTTTATTTTACAACTTTTTGGGAAAAAATGTAACAAATTTTTATTTCTTTATATATTTATCCGATATTTTGTCATCATGAAATTCGAGATTCTTTTTAATGATGGTGCAAATTTCATAACAATTGATGAATGTTTATTATCAGTGTTATGTTTTCCAAAAACGGTGTACCACTGTGCATGTTTCTTTAATTGACGGCACATTTGCCTTTAATTGGGCGAACGTACAGGTCCCGACGCTTTATTTGATTTAATACACTCAAAAATAAAGTTTGCTATCAAATCGGAATGTTCATAAAACATAAACCTTGCCTTTGTTTTCCCAATTCTAAAAGCAGGCCAAATAAACGGTAGACTGTAAATCTAGTAAATCTAGTAAATCTAGTAAAACTAGTAAATCTAGTAAATCTAGTAAAATCTTGTAAAATCTTGTAACAAGATAATCCAGTGAAAAAATCACTGAAAAACTACAAAGACCCGAAGTTAGGTATAAGGGGCGGAAAAGATGGAGTGATAGTGAAATGTTGCTTTTAGTGGAATCTATTTAAGTAAATGGTTATA
>CAIIXF020000268.1:0-25000 GCA_903813345.2 Owenia fusiformis | reverse complement strand
GAAACTAAATGGCAAGGAGGCATTGCCTTGCAGCAGTGTGTGGACGGCAATGAGTGTTTCACAAATAAAGCATTGAATACTAAGTAGGTGTAACTAAGGGAAGGTGACGATCATCTTCTAAAAACCAAATGTTTATTAGCTTGGAAAGGGACACATGAAAAAACCCAAAGCTATGTAAATGTTTAGGCAGATGCGTTGCCAATGAGTCCAGCAGCTCCGGAAGTTTCAGTGGGTCAATGGCGCCATTTATTGTTGCGTGAATTCTAGAATCATATTTTTTCACAAAGATCTACCCAGACCAGCCCAATCTTTTGAAGAATTTTGCCGATAGATTTCTTGATGAGTAGCTTCATATCGTCCCTGAATTCATCAAAGTCAGCCAATTAGAAATCAATTAATCTGTTTGCTCCCGTAAGTGTTGCAAGTCTTATGTTTAATGATGTATCTAGAAAGTTGAATTTCCTTTGTCTCAATAATTTGTTAAGAAAGTTAAGAATGTAAAAACGTGTAGTGATTTTGCACAGTGGTAAATCTCCCTACATCGATGCCTCTTTGATGTTTTCCATCTTATGAGGGTATATTTGACGATTGTTCCTTCGACAATAGATCCATACACAAATGGGATGGATTACCGAAATAGCAGCAGAACAAAGTAGAAGAATATGGACCTGGAAAAACAAATTTCTTATTATTATATTATTCATAGCGCACACGCTTCGTGTGTCACGCCATGTCATACAAAACGTAGGTTACTTTCCTGGACGATGGCCTTCTGAAACTATAAATAGTTTACTTGTATTTAACCCTAGACGCCCTAAGGTAAAAATAGTCACACCAACACCTAAGGTGGGAGGGGGGTCAAAAGGGCACCCCCTTGTAAAAAAAATATTAGAAGAGCTAGGATGTTCAAATCTTTTCCACATATACTTCATTCAATCATCTCCAATTTGGTGAAAAAACGTTAATAGAAATAACAAAAGAATCAATCTTTGGTGTTCCCTTGGTGTTCTGGTCCTGGATTGTGATATTGGTTCTCGATTGGAGGGAGTAGAGGGATGTTAGACATTATTTTTTTCACGTTAGATGAGGGTTTTGGTATATATACGGTCTACTTTTCTTATGACAGACTTACACTTACAGTTTGCTTTTCTTGTTGGGTTTCTTTAAAGTTTTTAGTCACCCTTCCCCATTGGCATTTGCGCTTATATTTTCATATTTCCGCATATTTTGTTATTCATCAGTATATTGTTCATCTATTTTTTTCAAGAAAAAAAGCCGGTCATCATTGAAGTTCTACTCTAAGTTATTTTTACTTTGTAGATTGTTTTTTCGATGGTAATAACTATTTTTTCTTTGTTATGATGCTTATTTCAACTCGCAGCAGGGGTTCATTATGGATAAAAACTCATGAAAAAGTGCATATTCTCATCAAATATGACTAAAACAGTAATGAAAACAAAACCATATTTCTCAAACATTTAAGTAATGGACAAAAGGGCGTAAATCCGGACTCATTCTTCAAAAATAAACATTTTCGAATAAAACAATATGAGTGCAAAACTAATTTTTAAAGAAGAAAATGTTCATAATAAAAAATTGCGACTCGTAAAATATTGATTTGGCAAAAAGTTATACTTTAAAAACAACAGGGTCGCTTTATATAGCGAATATGATGGCTCTTATAACTAAAGGACAAAATGGGTTTTCATGATTATAACTCACCCAAAGGGAGTCATTCTTTAGTGGTCCTTTAATCCAGATGAACAGAGGGTACTGCAGCAGACTTACAATACAACCCGTAGTAAACAGAATACCATAAAGCTTTCCAAAATGTTGAGTTGGAAATCTAGAAAAAGATTTTACATTTTATCTTTATTTATAACAGTTTTCGTACAATCCAAATTGATCAATGCAAACATGAATAGTATCGATCAAAATACCACACAGTGCAATGTTCTATGGAAAAATACGGGGTGTCCAAAGTGTACAGAAATAATTATAAAACAACTCTGAGTGATAAAGGTATATTCCTGAAAATTGGTCATCTGACAATATATTCACGTACCATACATCTAAAAGTTTCAAGAGAAATCTTATTTTTAGAGATATTTGTAATATATTGGGTGGTCCAAAAATGGGACACTCGTATATCAAAAATAAATATTGATTTTCTTGATGAAAACATGTCATATTATATACCATTGGATGGGGAATTCACTCATCTTTAATTTGGTATATCATACATTCAAATTAATTATAATGTCTTTCAACCAGCGTTCAAAATATAAATGGTGTTATTTTCATTTCAAAACAGGTTTTCCAAAACTTGCAAAATCCTAGATTTGTCAACTTTATTTACATAAACAGATATTCAATATGTCCACCATTTTGATAAATTGTTGCCCTCAATTTGGGCCTAAACTGGCCAATAGCATCATTGATATGCTGTTGAGACAAACAGTTTGACACATCGTAATAAGCGATGCGCTTGGATGAACTATTTTTGTTGAAAATGTGTGAGTGTAGTTTGCCCCGTAGGGGCCTATTGTTCTTTTTCATGATATCTAGGGGGAAAATTATTAAATATTATGATGTGCACGGATCTGAGGACAATATGGGAAATACGGGCTAATCTCAGCTTTAAGTGTTAATCTCAGCCTTATTTAAAAAAGCTAACTATGTGTTTGTCATATCATTTTGAAGTATTTTTTATTCGTATTTCAATTAAATTATTTTTCCTTGTAAAGTTTGATTGGATCTACCATTTTTTCAGTTAAATATACTCCGACATCGCAAAATACGCTGTAAGACGTAACACTAAATACTCTTACACAGTTCGTTGAAATTGAGATAACTAATGAAATAATGTTCAGAATCCCACTTAAATTCCAAATTTTATTCAATGGGCGGCTACAGTTCGAAATTTCTTATATGGACGCTTTTAACATTTTCAAAATTGTGCAAGGTTTTGAAGGCTGTGAAGTTTATTTTGCAAATAGGCCTAATATTAAAATAACAGCTGATTTCGAGGCTTGAAAAAATGCAACGCATCGATTTTACTAACTTTATTTACTAAGTTTATTTTTATGTTGACTAAACTTGAAAAATATGTGACACTCGTCGTTTCTGAAATTGTAAGGCCATACCGCTCATTGTTTTTTGGTATTTTGACGCCATGAATGTTCTGCTTATTGTCTCCAGTTTCGTGCGACGTGTATATACCATTGACATGCGCTACGGGCGGTTCAAAAAAGCAGCCTAGATTTATCGTGAAATGTATCTATATGGTTTCACTAGGATCGATGGACCTTTCTTTATTTCACTTACGCTACTGTAATAAATGCTGTTATGGAACCGTAGGTAAATGTCCTGTGAAAGCCATACACCACGAATGTGAAGTATTGCAGTTCTAACACAGGAATGGCTGCACAAGCAAAAACCAGGACACCAAGGCCGGTGTTAAGACAGAACATTGGGATGAAATGACGAATTTTCTCTGGAATGGCAAAACATGAAAATGTATTTCAATGTAACACTATATGTGATAAAATCCAGGTCGTTGAATAAGTTCATGCAAAAACATTCTCATTTTTTTATTTTTCAATGTTTTCCTTGAAACTTTCAAAAATAATAGAAAAAATACTTACACATTTTAAACCAAAAGATAAATTACTTTGTCTTGATTGGTCAAAAGTTATGGTTGCTATGGTAACCTTTGTTTTGGTCACGCGGGGCAATTTATGCAGGAAAAAGTTTAATTTTAATTGAATTCTTGTGGTTTATTAGTTACATATTAAGTACTCTCTATAAAACATTGTCAAATTGAAGTTCCTATCAAGCATGTCACTTCATTAAATGCATAAAACTTTCTCCTTTATACTGGATGCATAGTTCCTGGCGCTTACCCATTCTTCGTGTTGAGCCCTAAAGCCACAAGGAAATTTAGTGCGCGTTGCACTCTGCACAGCTGCTGTGAGCTCTGTCCTGCTTGCATAACGAACACCTCTCAGTTCATCTTTCATCCTATTGAACAACCCAAAGTCCAATACAGCCTTATCAGGGGAGTATGCAAATCTGTTGAATAGTTCGTTGTTTGCTTTGCTCCCCTAATACACAAAATCGTATCGCAGCTCTTATCTGAGCAGATTGTTCATCTTTTGTCAAATGAATGTTTTCACTTTCTTGATCAGCCATTTTAAATATGATGATATTGCAATACAAATGTAATTGTGATGTAATACAACATGTTACCATAGCAACAATAGGCGTTTAATTTAAAATGAAAGAATAATGTGTTTGCATAAAATGCTTTCTCTAAGCACTAAACTTGGGATTCGCAAAGAAAAAAGTATTGTCCCGCATGACCAAAACACTGGTTACCATAGCAACCACAACTTTCGACCAATCAAAACAAAGTAATTCATTTTTTGTTTTTTCATGAGTAGGTATTTTTCCCTATGTTTTGTGAAAGTTTCAAGGAAAAATATTGGAAAATAAAAAATAAGTATGTTTTTGCATCAACTTATTGAACGACCGGGTATATATAGTTAGGAAAGTATAATTTTCTTATGAACTCAAAATATATAAGCACGATGTATACAAAATAACTACATAGTCACCTAATTTAAAAGCAAATGATCCTATTGGGTTCGTTGTTCGTCTGTCAAGCATTGGCCCAGATAGAGGACTGATAAAAACAGCCGCGAATAACATAAACGAGAATACTGTTGTATACATACTCACTAAAAATAAAAATGAAGACCATGTTTACTTCATTATATGGGCAAAGGGCACATGCCATTAAGAGGCCATTCTCTGACTTAGTCATTTTTTCAAAAGTGTGAAAATAAAAAACCTCATGAAAAGTTCTTAAAATATTCTGGATAACAAGTTGAATATATATATTTAATGATGGCACAAGCAAAGATCTGAAAATTAACATGAAATGAGGGGTTTTGACAGATGCAAAAGATGGTAGATTTGTGATGAAGAAATAGAGGTTTTTGCAGTAACAACACAATTACCTCGAAGCTATCGGTTATGAGAGGCTGAGGACTAAACTTGACATAATTTTCAGTCTCAGATTATCAGTAGTATCTAACCTACGCCGGACAGTTACTCAAAATGTATATGGAGCCCATACGATACATTTTTCTCAATTGAAGTCACTATTTCTGTTTTTAGCTTCAGAGGATAGGAGGTACATGAACATGCTAAGTTTACCTAGATCACAAGCCTTACCACAAATATAAAGTATATAGGAATAGAGTTGATATGTGTGAGAACCTTATACTGCCCATTTTATGGGGGATGGGACTTGTGATTCATGTGTATTTCTAACTTCTTCACATGTGCATGGATCTAAAATTGTGGCAGCCATCTTGGATTTGTCATATATTTGGACATGGTTTTGGTTGTGCTGAATTTGTTTCAAAATAACATTTCTTGTATACCTTCGATAAGTGAGATAGGCATTTGAAATTAAATACAGATAGTATACTTGACATTTAATGCAGTAAACAGTAATACAATTCATTCTTACATAATAAGTAAGTTGCTTAAATGTTGCCCTGTGAATTCGATAAAAGTCAATAGTAATCCCTTACAGTCACAGTCGAAATGTACCCATTGCTAGCCCAGAACCTACCAAAATAGCATTTGCATTTTGCCAATATTGCCCTATGTGCTTTTCCATGAAAATAGTTTAATCGTATCTTTTCTTCAGTATTTCATATATTACATGTTAATATATTTAAATTGGTTTATATTTATATATTATTTACTTAGACAACAATAAATAAAGATTTTCTTGTAAAAACACCAAAAATGGTATATGATCTTTAAATGACTGTTGTGTGAACATCAAAGGTCAAAATTCGCTGAAATTGTTTTTTTTATGAAGCACAAATGATTTTTCTTCAATATGATATGCATTATTATCAGATATCTTTGGGGGCTAAAAAGGGCTCTTAATGACACCCGTCCTTTACGATAATTAATATAACAAAAAATAGAAAATCTGAAATTTTAGATTCATATAAGATTCATATACTGTTTATAATATTCTATTTTTCTTACTGATGCCCAAATTAGATTTCAATACAAAGATTTGCATACCAATGTGACACTTGGATTTTTTGTGAACGAATATTCTATCTTGTCTATGGGCACACGCATTAGGCTTTGTCTAATTTTTTAATCATGCCGCTGAAGGTAATGTATTTGATTTGAATATTTGCATCTCTCATGAATTATATATCATTGAGAAGTACTCGCACTTTTAAGGCCTCATAGTTGGGAGGGGGGCTCACAATGGGTTGTAGCTAGACAAATATATACAATACGGTAATTAATGCAGTTTAAGAAATTCTCTGATAACCAATTCATCTCAATATGCATGTACGAACACTAATCATATATTTACAGAAACCTACCCTGTTGTGTATTGTCTTTAGTCAGGTATGTTATCCACGAGTTGAAGTTACCCAAGAAAAAGTTGAGCCCTAGTTGCGCTGACGAAAACCAGAGAACACTCGTCCAATATATAGGCGATTGTATAACAACATTAAACGGTTGTGGCGAGTCACCTGGTGTGTTTGTTGCGTTATCCTCTGTCGTCTCGATGGTTCCATCCGATTTCACATTTGGATTTTGTTTCACAGTGCTTATTTCATGGTCGGATTTGACTTCGTTACCACCATTGTTACGTTTACAGGAAGAGCATATCGCCATGGAAAAGTTATTCGGCAATGGATAGGGAATAAATTGTCGTGGTAGCCACAAAAACGTACTTATAATACAAATACTATAGCTAGCACTGATAGTTAAGAAAGTGGCTTGTAGAGATATCCCAGCTTCATATGCAACCTGTAAAGACGATTTACACTCCAATCCATAACATAAGTTTGCCAACCCTAACTCCCTCATCGGACAACGTGTTAACCCTCTAGAAGCCCTGGGGTAAAAAAGGTCTACAACCCTTCACAAAATGAGTCTCGGTTTTAATGGTATGAGGTTCCATATCCATCCGCCAAAAGGTATGTCCACTTAAAAACTTGTGGTTTTGTTCTAAATAACGCCATAGTTGGCTTCTAGGGTACCTAGTATGCCACTATTTGGTATCAAAATAAAGAGGAGGAGTTCAACTTTCATTTGAATTACGAAAATAGCGATGTAGGTCAAAAATAGTTCCGACGTGAGCATGTTTACTACGCGTTTGCCCGTCATCTAAGAATTGAGGAAATGGTAGCAAACGCGAGATACAATAAATGGACGCTGATATCTCAAAAAGTAACCTGACTCCCTATAATTTGATGTAGATCAATCGAACCCCTATATGAACAGGTACATTTTGATATATAACACTATGGGGGGTAAGCGTTTTATAGTTGATCAGGAACGCCCTATGTGCAAAGTATTGTTCTGAATTTTCAAATTTGGTGTTGGATTACGGTACTCATACCTTATGAAATCAATCAATGCATATTTTTGACAATCAGCTAGACGACCTGACCTGTTGACTGATTCAACGAAGCACATATATTTCTAAACCCTGAGCTTCCGAACTATCATATACATCAGTAAACAAACATCACTGTCCCCCACGGTCAATATGATATTTTCCCTGGTCAAACCATAATTCTTTCGAAATGAAATTTACATTCCATCCCTCCCATTAAATAACCTCTATATATACAGAATTTTTGATTTTCTCAGTCATGATGTAAAAATTGTAACTATAGAGAGAGGAAGTTTTACATCAAGTACAGTCCCTTAGAATGAAATGTTTGTATACATTTAGAAAACAAAAAACTGTATAATGTTAACAAAATGGCTACACCTACTTTGACAAGAAGTAAGACGAATGCGCTTGAATCAAATGCTCCATCCACAATACATATCAGAGTATTGCGCCCTCTGTTGAGGAGATTTCCAAGTTGCATATTAGTCATGAGGATAAAGAAACCCCCGTACATCACGCATATGACTGACGGGTATAGGACGTACGGAATCGCTGGAATAGAGTTAGTAAACCTGTGTTTAAAGCTTAGAAATTAAACTTGAGATGTTTATAAGACTTTGAATTGACATCTCAAATTCTACTTTCTAATTTACACGTGTTTCAATGTGTAAAAGGGATCACATTCATGAAACAATATTTAAATATTTCTAAATATCACAGTCTTCCATGTGTTATTCAGATAAAGCTATTAATCCAGGGTTTATCTACAACCTCAACCTCGAGAATTGCAGAACTAAATGCGCAATGTACCATTTGTAGTATGTTGACATACATGTACTGTTCTTTCATTAATTTTCCAATTTCCACAAAAAATCGTTTAGTGCAATCCGTGCCTCCTCTACCTTACCTCACGAAGATCTTAAGATTACTCTTTCAAATTTTTTGACCTACTTTAAAAAATATTATTCTTCGTGTTTGCTTCCAATTTAATTCATCATATTTTATAAGAGGTTTATTTCTATGTAAAAAGAAACCATTCATAAGAAAAATATCGAGTAATTCGTAACGAACTGTTAGAAATAAGTGAATAGATCTTTTGCGATTGGAATTTTTTTATTAACAACGTTGCTATGTAGTTCGTTCAGAATTCCTTTTGAGAAGTGACGTCATTGCCTTCGTATTTTTTCACCGTCTAGTTAACGAATACCACATGTCAATATGATGTTTTATTCAATAAAAGCAAATACATTTCTTTATCTTATTTTGTGAAAGCTACGATTTACTCAGAAAACTATCAATAACCTATTTATTTCAAACACTTTGGTAGGTTAACTCGCCAGAAATCAACATAATATTATTTGAAGCAATTGTAGAAAATTGTGAAACCGCCATCTTGAAAATGTGTAGTAATGTTGAACCCAGTGATTATCGATCTTGACATATAACAATGTGTTGCTCCCCGGAAATTCCCTAGCTTTTTGCCCAAAAAACACATTGAATGATACAATTATTACCGATGTCTTTGATAAAAGTTATTTGTAAACGTTATCATTTATTTTATAATAAAGATTTGGCGTTGTTGATTTAAGGAATAAATAATGATAGGCCATTCAATATGGTGAAATGCAGCACGAGTTGGACAGAATGTTGTACAAAGCACGAACCGAAGGTGAGTGCATTTGTACTAACATTCTGTCCAACGAGTGCTGAATTTCACCATATTGAATGGCCTATCATTATTTATTCAGATTCAAACATAAAAATTAGTAAAAGCCGTGTCTGTGGAACGGGCATGAAGGAAGAATACGCATGCTGTCAAGATTCTGAAGTCGGCCGGAAAAATTTTAGAATTTGTTTGGGCTGTTCTATTTTACTCCCCGTTTTAGATTTTATACGGTGTGTATTTGACATGTCAGTCATAGTCAGCCATAGTTAAATAGTTACAGTAGTTACGGAGGTAGTAAAAAAGAACAGCTATCCCCGGACAGAGCCCCAGATGTGCAGCTGAGATGTGACGTCACTCAAAACAATGCAAATTGCAGATTGAATAGAGCATGGTCGTGCATCTATGGAGAATTAGAGAACGTTCTTTATTGGCTATGCTGCATTCTGATTGGTTGAGAAATTCGAATAGAGCACGGTCATGTTTGAATCAGTATTACAGAGCAGTCTCATTTCTCAAGCTTTCTGAGATCGTGCCCTGGGAATTTAAGAATTATTTTAGAATCGTCCGAGAGGTATTGAAGGTACGCAACGAACGAAACGAGTTTCGACAATGGTAATTTTGTATCACTGTCTGTTGCACGTACCTGGCGTGGAGAATGCTATCGTCAGAGATCCAGACAAAAATATAACACTGAAAATAATATGACAAACAATATGCATTTGTGATCGTAGTAGTATAGATTTGAGGATTACCGGATTCTTTCAACTTTTTAAAAATTTATCCCGGATTCCCTGGTTTTCAGTTAATATTGTAATTATTGCTTATCGTTGTTTTAAGATTTATCAATCGTTCTTTTTGTTACAGCAAATAAAATATTTGCTTTTGTATGGATAGGTTGAACAACCTATAAGCTCTATTACCTTCCAATTAACCTTGTAGTTAATGTACCAAACTTGTCATATATCGTTCCACTCAAAACGAGTAAAACTCCAACGACTGCGACGCCTATGGCAAATACCAAGTTAAACTGTTCATCCTGCGCCGCACATGATGTTGGACCAGCTGTTGATGAGGCACTTGTCGTGCAGTTTGTCTCGCATTCACACAGATGACTGAAATAACGTTCTTCCTTAAGGACGAACACTAGAGAAGGCCAACCAAACATCATCCCTCCGAAAATAAGAGTCTCAAGTACACCCCAGGCTGAGAAGAAAATGACACCGCCTCGAATCCGAGCCATTATTACTACAATGAACCATATATATGTATGATCATTTGAGCCATTACTTTTGTTTTAATTATTAAAATTGCCTATCAAATATTTCAAATTACTTCATTTACAACCTGATCTTTTATTAAACTTGCTGGAATGATTACTCATATACTTGTAGAGTAGATAAGTAGAGGGTGTCCCGAAAGTATGACCCCCCAGACATACACCAATGTTTCCATAGTATGTATCATATATCAATTTAAAGCTCATCTAAAGATACATTGATTTGCCAAGTATCATGGTTCAACTCACAAACGGGAAAAGTTACACACATTTCAAATGTAGTGTTTTACCAAAATTAAAGTTTAGTTTTACACAAAATTAATAGTCGCCGTGTCTCCCTTGGTCATGTTAACAGCAGCAATTCTTCCCAGATATGACCTTAAATACACTGCAAATAGGGGCATAGCATTTAATAATCCTCATAAAACCTTTTTAAGGCATTTTGGAAAGGTTTCCTTGGATTATCTGCCCTTACCGACATCTCTTTACAACTCAATATCCATCGGTGTTTCACGCTCATCACGCTCATCTCTGACTTGTCTTCAAGTTTTCGCTGTTTAGAGTTTCTTGGAAGGTGCTGTTTCAGGTTAATTAATTATCTAGGGTTATGTAATGTTATGTGATGTTGTGTCATGTAATGTTATGTAATACTATGCAATGATATGTTTTAATGATGCAATACATTTCTACAACTCCAAATACTAAAGATATGTCTTCATTTAAATTATATGGACATCTGAGTTGGTATTTACTTATGCTTGTACTGATGGTTATGCGAGATATTCATCAGGTCACATGGTCACTCCAGTCTAGCAGTCAGTCAGTCTCTTAGCAGCTCACATGTAGCATTAGGCAGTAATACTTGTTAGCTTTTTCTCCCACCCTCCCTCCATTTGGATCTTAATTTGAGAGTTATTTTTATTTTACTGCTTTTTCTCGTTTTAATTTGGTAATTAACTTAGGTTTTAGTTTAGTTTGTGTTATGTACTTGTCCATTTGCTACATCATATATATATATTTATTTTTTAATGTAGGCATTTTATTAGTAAATTTTACATAAATATGCGAATAAGGAACATTACTAACTAACGAATAATGAAGCAGTTATGACGCTAACGATTTTAAATATGATATCAATTTGTCTGAATTCAGTCTGAATTCAGTCTGAATAGTTCAATTAATGGTTAACTATTTCTCTTAAAAAATTAATCTTCTATATCGTTGAGTTTTCCAACCCTCCGTAATATTTCAAACTTACCTTTCGATTGTTTCACCTTCTGATGCGAGAATTGTAATAATACGCGGCAAAAATATCCCCCTTGTTGATCTCGGAGCTGTTACGCGGTAAACACGATACAAAAATATGCCATATTCAGTAACGAATATGGCATATTCACTTGCAGTGTATGACAGATTCACCTGCGGTATATGGCATACACGCTTACCAATGAGAGCGTGATACGTAGGTACGCAATTGTCAATTGCATCGATTAAACGAACAAGTAAAACTTCATTAATTATTATAATGATTACTGAATCAGCAGTACAGTTTATCGAATATATCAACGTATGCAGACGTATTATCTCACGTAATAAACTTACCCAATCAATCCGGGATTCATATATTAATACTCGACGTACTAACAATATTGGTAATCCAGCGTAGTTTTACATTTAGAGTCGATTTTCGCAACCAATCAAACTAAGTCTTTCGTTATCACGTTTTCACCCGTGGAATATGTCATATTCACCTGCTGTATATGGCATATTCCGCAAGTGAGTGTGACATATTCTGCATGTGAGTATCTGGTATTCACTGAAATCAATGTATCGCATATTCACTGCAGAATATCGCATACTCACCTGCGGAATATGCCATATACCGCAGGTGAGTATGGCATATTCACCCGTATCACAAATACCGCGCAACCATGATTGTATGCCATATTCCGCGTAACAGGAGCTACGTGGTCTATGTCATATTTGAGGTTATATTTATGATATATTACAATGATATAGAGGATTTATGTGTTAAACTGCACGTAATACGTATTAGGCTCGAGAATGTGCCATCGTTTTTATTACTCTTACCAATTTTGAGACATGGTGTCCGGAAAGTAGGTCAATACAAAAAAATCTCCAAATTCAATGTATGAGTTATGATATAAGTGAGGAATTTTCTCAGGAATCCCGATCTGCAAACCAAATTTCAATTTAAACCACCTGTCTTTTTTCATTTCGATTCAATGGATTTATTGCCATTAGAACTGTTACGCGGAATATGGCATATATTCATGGTTGCGCGGTATTTGTGATACGGATGAATATGCCATACTCACCTGCGGTATATGGCATATTCCGCAGGTGAGTATGGGATATTCCGCAGTGAATATGCGATACGTTAATTTCAGTGAATATCCGATACTCACCTGCGGAATATGTCATACTCACTTGCGGAATATGCCATATACCGCGGGTGATTATGACATATACCGCGGGTGAAAGCGTGATACAGAAAAGCCTTAATTTGATTGGTTGCCAGAATCAACTCTAAATGTAAAACTACGCTGGATTACCAGTATAGTTAGTGCTTCGGGTAGTAATATATGAATCCTGGATTTATTGAGTAAGTTTACCTCGTGAGATTGCTGAGTGATACTTCTGCATTAGTTGATATATTCAATGCACTGTACTGATGATTCAGTAATCATTTCAATAATTTATAAACTTTTACCCGTTTGTTCAATCGATGGAATTGACAATTACGTACTTCCGTATCACATTCTCATTGGTTAGTGAGTATGCCATATACCGCAGGTGAATCTGTCATACACCGCAAGTGAATATGCCATATTCGTTGCGGAATATGACATATATTTTGTATCGTGTTTACCGCGTAACAAGAACTCGCATGCATAACTGGCAAAACTCTGTTCTAAGACAAATGTGAAATTGTATCATCTGAAATTTTAGACCATTTACAACTTCAACTCAATATTAACAATTGCTTAATGACCCTAATTGATGATTGGCGATCTAAATGCTTAAAACACCATCCTAAGTCAAATACAAGGAATGAAAAAAGTTTGAAACTATGAATTAAACAAGAATTTACTTACCTTGTCAATTTACCAAGGAAAACTGGGCCAAAACTCGGATTCTGAGGACCTGCTATACCATTTACAACGGATCAACTTCTTGGATTTACACTTATATTTCTGAAGAATAAACCTTTAGGCCTTTACTATGTATTATGTTCGATTTATATTAAAAACAAGTGTTAGCAGCTACAATGTCAATTCTATTTCATATTTCTTAACGTCATTGTAATTGTTCATTGAAGTTAATCAATGTAAGTTTAGTGAATACATATTTTTACAAAAATGTACAATAGGAACATCTAAAGATTAAAAAATGAAAAATAAGACCAAAACACCATTTTGTGATTTATTCACATTTACTCATTCAATACTGAAGCTCTTAACATTAACCTTAACGCAATAAAATACATGTAATTTTGTAAAAAGCATTAACAACGTTGATTCACTTTAAATTTTTATATAGAATCTTTGAGTACATGTATACTCGATTTATTTGGGTGTCCGAAAGATTGATTTATCTACATGACAAACAGTATTATCAATTAGTCAAAGAACTCTAAGGTATTCTGGAGATATACAAGTAAGAAAACCACTGCTCATGATGGGATACCCCCACTCCAGAAAAATGATGGGACCCTCACATCAGATGACAAGGAGAAAGCCGAAGTTCTGTACAAGTGTTTTTTCCAAGGATGATATGACTGATACCCCCATACAAGACTTTACATATATTGGATCATATATCCAGAATTGGAAAATTTGTGAAGAAGATGTTGACCTCAGACTTAACAACCATCTTGCATATCTCCAGAATACTTTAGAGTTCTTTGATTAATAATACTGTTTGTCATGTACACAGGGAGATATGCCGAGTACTAAATTAGTACAAAATTAGTACTAAATTAGCACTCGTGCCATGAGTACTCATGAGTGCACTTTTGCCAGAGTGCTAATTTATTACTACTTGAGTGCTATTTTAGTACTAATTTTGTGAAAAATAAGGGTTTATTTTAGTACCGTTTTAGTAACAATATTTTTAGTAATGATTTAGTACTAATTGAGTGCTGTTTTAGTACTAAAAAATTGCTCATTTAGCACTAAAATAGTATTCATTTACTAAATAATAAGCACTCAGTAGGTATCATTCTAGCTCGCATACAATTGACATGCTACCTTCAATTTTGTAATTTAGACTAACTCAAATAAAATGCAATGAGTACTATTTTAGTACTCGGCATATCTCCCTGTGTATAGATAAATCAATCTCTCGGACACCCAAATTAATAATTATTTCCATTAATCTAGTCGGTAACTACCAACCCGTCAAAACCACGGCATGAGGTTAAAACATACGGCCAATGTAGTACTGCCTCCACGTTTTTATTGCAGTCTATTGTAAAGTACATTCTGGCCAAATCAGTCCTTCTTTGTAGGTCTGGGTCTGGAGGGCTCTGACTTCTTCATCACTTTTACTCCCATTGATAATTTCAGGCGTGATGATCGTGTTCCTGCCAGATATGGCCAAATCTTAAATTCTTGGGCCTCCTAATTTAAAGTGTTTGTACCACCTATACACATTCTTTCTAGCAAATTTTTTATCCCTAAAGCATTGTCTAGACTCTATCGGGGTCTCGAGCTGTGTTTTACCTTGATATACACAGTGTTATATCAGTAGCTTTGTTTTCGTTTTGGTTGGCCTTCCATTTTGACCCAAAATGGCTGATTTTCTGGGCCAGGTGTAATTTGGTGTCTGTTTGTCAAAATGATATTCCATACACTAAGCACCTTATGACATCATAATAGCACACAGTTACTTTAGAAACATTCAAACACAACTAGAAATAACTGTCATCATATTTGCATTTAACAAATAAAGTTTTAAATACTTTAAAGCAACAAACAACACATGCTGAGATAGTGTGCATGAATGAAAAATACAACCTGACCAGTGGTACCCATAATTTTAACAAATAAGAAGGTATAGTTATCAAATCTCCCAGAAATGTTGCCATTTCCATAAATAGTCAACTCTGAAAAGGAGGAGGGAAATAGGCGCAGCAGATTTTGGACAGTCATATGTTTGATGTTTGTTTCACTTCTAGAGATGATAAAATAATTTCGACTTTGAGACAGGGTGAATGCAAACAACCCACCCACATGTTTTTCTGAAATGTTTTCCTGATTTTCAACCCCTTCCACCCCTGCTTTTTTAAATTTTTCTTGCATCAATATGTTGCGTTTTGACACACAGTTAATCCCTTAAAAGGAATAAATGATTCCTTTTAGATAAAGTGGAAAACATTATTTCCCATGTTATTTTCCTAAAGGGAAAAATCATTGCTTTCAGCTAAGTTTGGTCACCCATAATGGGTATCTTTAGAACCCCTGAAGGAATCACCTGAAGGAATCAATTGGCGTGAGACGAAGCATCGCCAATCAGCATGGTGTTGACAAAAGAGCGTCTCACAAATAATGAATTGATTAAGTGGTACCGGGGAAGGCGATGTCCGTCTCCTTAAAAACGTTTACTTATAAACTTGCCAGGAACCCCCCCCCCCCCTTGAATGTAACAAAAGCGATGCAAATGTCCAAGCAGTGGCGTTTCCAGAGAGTCCAACAGCACATGGAGTTTCAATAGTTCAGTGGCGCTGAATAAGTAGTTTCATCTCATCCTTGGATTCATCAAAGTCAGCTTGAGGAATCATTTTATCTATCGGTTCCGAAAGTGCTGAGAGTTTCATTTTTATCATTTTTTATTTATTCCACTTCATATTAATGTTACATATAATACAGTACATGTATATTTACATTTTATTGTTTTTACATCATTAAGGTCATATGATCATTCGTTCATTTGATCAGTGCTGAGATTCTTATGCTTGTGGGTGTACACTGTATAAGACGAAGGTGTAGTACTTTTTCACAGTGTTGCATCTTATTACGTCGATGTTTCTTTTACGTTATCCGTCTTGTGTAGGTATATTTGACTATCATTTTTCCGACAATAGAGCCATACACTGATGGGATGGATTACCGAAACAGCAGCAGTACAAAGCAGAAGTATATGAACCTGGGATAAAAGATATTTACACTGAGCACGCCTTATGTGTAACACATGTCTTTGGGGACATTAAGCTGGTACATAAAATCGAAACGCAAACCTGCACGTAAGAAATCGCCCTTTAAAAAAACATATATAGTTTTCTCACATAAATAATCCTTTGTGTTTACTTAGTCTTTTACTTGGACCACATCGCAGCGTGACATTAATAGTTATATAGCTGGTTTTCTATGATACATATTTTGAACAACGTTTCGTAAGACATTTGGAGCTAAAGTATGTCCAGCATATATCATTTTCTTCAGAAATCATCATACTGTGCATCGAAATCAAAATTGCAAGCATAGTATTCGATAGACATGAGTATTATGATTCCCGTTGACACCTACGTGAAATAGCAAATCTCCCGTTCTAAACACAGGTTTGTCTGTCGGGTGTCTGTGTAGACCAATTAGCGCTTGTTTTGTATGCGCGCTATAGACATGTACATTACTGTATTGATTCGTGCACTTTTCGTTCGCGGTTACGTTTTGATAAATATGGCCAGCTTAAAGTCTCCAATATATGCAAGTTAACTTCCCAGATAATGACCTTGAAACTGCAAATTACTACATTGCATTTACAGGGTGCGTACCAAATTAAGCGTGACTGATGAACGCACGAATGTTGTATACTGTTTAACGCCCGGGTAAAATACAGTATAACACAAATTTAAATTTCTTGCGTTGTACCTTACCGACCGCGCGTTATACCATAGACTACATTCGAAGTGTGTGTAGGTTTAACTATTAAATTCACTGTCAAATTCACTGTCTAGGATGTTGTTACAGACATTTACATCTAGAAATATCTAGAAACTAGACCCCATCTTTCTGAAACGATGAACTTATCTATTTACTCACATTTCATCACCCCCGTGTTGTACCGTACCCCGCGCGTTCAACTGTCAAGCTTTATTTGGTACGTATTTGAATTTAGAAATAAAAACAATTTTTTCCGAATAAAAAATGGGGAGTGTAAAATACATTTTACAGAAAACATGATTACCCTTTCTGGAAAATTATTAATTAAAGAAGGAAATAAAAATATTCGCTAGGTTAGAAATATAGTTCGTAAAAATATGGATTTGGTAAAAATAATTTAAAAAATTAAAAATAAAACCGTTTATTTTGTCCCCATTACATAGTGTGGGGCCATATTGTCGGCCTAGGCGCGTCCGTCCGTCACACCCGACAGTTTTCTCAAAAACCGCTACAGATATCACCTTCGAATTTTCAGAGATAACTTTATGAGTATATACAGATTTGGTAGAAAAAGTTTCGACTCGATACCTATTTCCCGTCGGCCATTTTGAAGTCCATTACTAAAATCCTTGTCTGCAAACTTTAAGAAAAACGGCTTCAAAAGTTACTTCTATAACTTTAACATCTTGTTTAACTCACTTCATTCTACGTCTGATTAGGTTCTGGACATATTGGCCCAGTCATGGCAGCCATTTTGAATGTCTTAAGAAAAGTCAGCGAGCGATGATACTTTGTATCATATTAGAAGGTGTCCTGTATTGTAGAAACTAATGACACAGTTCACAGTAGGTATATGCAATATTTTTGTTAACACCCCAGTCACATTTCCCACGGCCGCCGTGCGGTCTATCATTTCTGCGGCCAGTAGCTTTTCTACGCTCGCCGTAGAATTTCTGCGCTCTCATACTTTTGCAGTCGCATTTCCCACGGCAGCCGCACGGTGAATTTTAAATTTCTGTTGATAAATAATGCTTTTTTCATTTTATTTTACATCAGGACAATTTATAAATGGTATTCATAGTGCAAGGATGTAATATCAAATGAAAAGTGATCGTGAAACATTGACAAATAATGATTCAATCTTGTTGAGCCAGTTGATTAGGTACTTACTATGGAGACCTCAGAAATGAACAAATATTATAACTCCGGGTTATAATTTCTACGGCGACCCTGCGGCCTGTAAAAAACATTCAGTTTTTCTACTCTCGCCGCAGTAATTCACTGATTTAATTGATCTGCGGTCGACGCACGGCCTCCGTACGACAAATGTGACTGAGGTGTTAAAAAATTGACAATAATTTATGTCTGCGTTTTATTGTCAGCGATCTTGGTGTTTCCGTCGTAAAATCATGTTTGTAAGTCTTTCTACGCATATTCAGGACAATTGTTTCACAGATCAATTCAAAATGTTAAGGAATGATTTTTAGTACACACATATCAAACTGATTAGGTTTTGGGCATTCTGGGGAAATGTTGAGGCAGCCATTTTTGATTATTCGTCCTAAAATGGTGTCTATAAAGTCTCGTCTATGCGTTTTCAGGCTAACCGTTTCACAGATCACTTTGAAATTTTCAGGAATGATTTTTAGTATGCATATCTCGAACTGATCAGGTTTTGGGCATTCTGGGTAAATGTCAAGGTGGCCATTTTGGATTTTCCATCCTAAGATCTTGTCTGTAAAGTCTTGTCTACGCGTTTTCAGGCTAATGGTTTTACGGGTCAATTTCACATTTTGAGGGATGAGATTCTGGAACTGATTAGGTTTTCGGCATTCTGGGTAAATGTTTAAGTTGCCATTTTGGATTTTCCGTCCTTAAATCTTGTCTGTAAAGTCTTGTCTATCTACCCGTTTTGCAAATGATTTTACGGATCAATTTCAAATTTTCAGGGATGATTCTTTATATGAAAGTCTAGACCTGATTAATTTTTAAATTAAAAAATGTTTAGGTGGCCATTTTAAATTTTCTGTCTTAAAATCTTGTCGTTTAAGTCTTGATAGATTTCAAATTTTCAGGAATGATTCTCTGAATGAAAATCTCAATTATTTTGGGATGTTTGGTAAAGGGTAAGGCGGCCACTTTGAATTTTTTCTCAAAAGTTTTTTTCAACTGATTATTGTTTTGCACTCAGGATGAAAAAATTGTAAGGGATAGTTCATTGGTGGGGACATGCTTTACACTTCTGTGTTCTTCTATATAAGTATATTGGTTTTTCCTGACTGTTACTCACCCACATGGAATCATTCTTTAGTGGTCCTTTGATCCAAACGAACAGAGGGTACTGCAGCAAACTTACAATAGCACCCGTAGTAAACATAATACCATAAAGCTTACCAAAATGTTGACTTGGAAATCTAAAAACGCAATATATCTATTTTTATTTGATAATGGCTTTTTTCAAAAATGATCAATACTTTTATAAATATCAGGGGACTTTATTTCACTGCACTTACGCTTGTGCAAGGAATGCCGATGCAGGGCCGTAGTTAAAGGTCCTATGAAAAACAAACACTACGAATGTAAGGTATTGTAGCTCTAACACAGGAATGGCCGCACATGCAGAAAGCAGGACACCAAGGCCGATGTTGAGATAAAAGATTGGTATGAAATGACGAATTTTCTCTGGAATGGAAAAATACATCCCAATGGATTTGATGTAACATCATTTAAAAAATGCAGTTAAGAAAATAGAATGCTATTCATTAATTCCAAATATATATTAGAAACGATGCATGTTAACATAATAACCACATCGTTACCTAATTTAAAAGCAAGGGATCCGATTGGGGCGGTTGTTCGTCTGTCAAGCATTGGCCCAGATAGAGGACTGATTAAAACAGCCGCAAATAACATAAACGAGAATACTGTTGTATACATACTCACTAAAAATAAAAAAACAAGATTATGTTCATTTCGTTAGATACTTAGATCACACTTCTGTAACTCTTCAATAGAATCAGTACCAATAGCGACAAAAGCTAGTCGTAAAATATCTTCCCTTACACGATTATGAAACGTTTGTGAATGAATGAATAGATCTAGCTGCACATGATTTCAGCAAATGGTATGAATTCTTATATAATACCATCTGCTGGAAAAAAACTTCTGGCTTTCGGTCGAAAAATGTCTTTCATTACAATGGGTCAAAAGTCGTTAATTTTGATTTGAACTTTTATACATTTTCACGCGGTACTAACTTCGACCATTAATTTGAATTTTTGACCTACCAGATGTTTGGAAATCAAGGATTGCGAGTCTCATACTGCACCGTTTTTCTTCAAACCCGTACCATTCAAAGCAAAACAAAATTCCCTTTCTGTCGGTGCATTGCTTTATTTTAAAGAGTCCCTAGTTTTAGCAGCGTTTTGGTCCCCAGCTGTTAGAAGCCCTTTTCACAACTGAGGACCAAAATGCCGCTGGAAGTAGGGACTCTGTATAACAGAATAATGTTCTAACAGAAAGGCATTTTCTTATGCTTTGAATGGTACAAGTTTGAAAAAACGGTGCAGTATGAGACTCGTAGTCCTTGATTTTCAAACATCTGGTAGGTCAAAAATTCAAATTTACGGTCGAAGTTAGTACCGCGTGATTTTATAAGACACAGACCGTCATTTTAAGCATACGGACAATTAGTGTAATTGCACAAGTGTGTTTTTCATAGTTTGTTTGATTTTTCAAATATGAGCCAAGCAGATTCAACAAAATTATATGGAATATTTAGGCAATTTATGATTGCAAGCATATTAGTTTTCTTACCATTTAAATTATATTATGACCAGAATTTATCCATATTATCGCAACAACAAATAGGTAAGATTTATATCTAATCAAATGTTACAGAGGTATTGGAATGTTCATATACTCCAAGGACAGGTCTAATAATCAATTTGAGTCATATGCAATCGAACGCCTTGGAATTCTTCTTCGACGTTACTGCTGGCTATCACCAAGTTTTCTGATGGTTGTTTCTTCTTTGACCTACTGCTGGATATAATCAAATTTTAGGACGATAATGATAACGGTTTTTCTCAATTATTCAGCCAATTCGACAAAGTCTTGAGGGTTGTTTTAAGCAACTGAGCAATATCTAACTACGAGAAATAGAATTTTAGCTATTGTCGCAATAAGTCAAGGAAGAGCAATATGCCCTTCTTTATTGATAATGTTCACTGCTGGATAAAAGTCCATACCTCAAACGTATTTAGACCCATTTTGTGAAAAACTAGCATAATTTAAGCATTTGTCATTATTTTATAAAATTGACTAATTTGTACCATTTATCTCATTGATATCTGAAAATCAATACAAAACTTCGATGTACTGATTTCGCATTTTTTGGTATTGATAAGAAGAATAACCTCAAATTTAAAGCATAGAAACCTAAATAAAATCAACTGTTGCATTGCATACTCCAAATTGTGAAAAAATTGGATTTTAGTTTTTGGTAATTTTTTGACATCTGCCAATGACAGGCATAATTTAGCCTAAAAGCCGGAAGTATATTAAACGGTTATAATAAAAAAGAAAATTAGGGAACATATGCAGGTATGTTAATATTAGGTCAAATGTCGCTGCTCGTCAGTGTGCTACCAGCTTCTTTATTAGACGTCCTAGAGATTTCAAACCATAGACTACTTTGTCAACTCATATAACCATGACACTGCAGGCCGGTAGTGTCCTTGAGTAGATATACATCTATGGTAAACAATTAACAATAGTGAGAAGTACCATATACATACATACAGCCCTTGCGGTTGGGGAGAGTGAGGGCTCACAAGGGCGTGTAGCTAGAGTAAGCTATACAATACGGTACTCAATGCAGTTGCATAACTCTTCTGATAGCCAAGAGTTTATATTTATCCACCACCTTTTCTTTGAATAGTCATTATCATAAACGCAAATGCAATTTTCTTGTGATATGGCGGGATTCTTGTTTTTTCAAATTCAGTCTGATAAAACATTTACAGAAACTAACCGTTTTTTGTATTGTCTGAAGTCAGGTATGTTATCCATGAGTTGAAGTTCCCCAAGAAAAAGGTGATCCGTTGGTGTGTTGACGAAAACCAGAGAACACATGTCCAATATATAGGCGATTGTATAACAACTTTAAAAGGGGGTGGCGACTCAAGCATACGGTAACCAACTTTGGTGTTTGGTACTTTATCCTCTGTCGACCCGATGGTTTTATTCAATTCAACATTTGGATTTTGAGTCACAGTGCTTATTTCGAGGTCAGATTTGACTTCGTAACCACCACGGTTACGTGCACACGAAGAGCATATCGTCATGGCAAAGTTTTTTGGCAATGGATATGGAATAACTTTTCGTGGTAACCACAGAAACGTACTTATAATACAAATACCATAGATGGCACTGATTGTTAAGAAAGTGGCTTGTAGAGATATCCCAGCCTCGTATGCAAGCTGTAAGAATAATGCAATTATTCAATTAGCATCTCAAAATAGGTCAAGATATATAGGTGAATGTATGCAAAATACATGATGGGTTATTTTGAATTTATAATATTCCACTTACTACGATCTGTAGACTTAAAGTATGACAAATAAGAAACAGTCTTGAGGACTCTCCATGTACATAATGTATCGCCAGACTAACTGGATGTAAACGATAAAATATATAAGATATAAAAGACTATAAAATGCATTTTTGTTCACATCAATTACCATAGAATAGGATATTTGTTAACCTTTAAATGGCTACACATACTTTGACAAGAAGTAAAACGAATGCGCTTGAATCGAATGCTCCATCTAGAATACATATCAGGGTATTGCGCCCTCTCGTGAGAAGATTTCCAAGTTGAATATTAGTCATAAGGATGAAGAAACCTCCGTACATCACGCATAGAACTGACGGGTATAGAACGTACGGAATCGCTGGAAGAAAGTTAGCTAAGTTAAGCTTAGATATAAAACTTGGAATGTTAATGAAACTTTCAATAGATATTTTTATTTCCTCTTTCCAGTTTTCATGCGTTTCAATATGTAAAGAGGAATTGCATTCATGAAACAATATTTAGAGACTTCCAAATATGACAATTTCAACAACATGTATTTCAAGTGTAGGTATAATTAAGGTTAAGTTACACGATTTTAAGATAACCTGTACGTGAGCGTGTAGTATTTTGACCTACGGAAATTATTGTCCCGTTCTTAATTCACTTAGCTAACCCTCTATCACACCAAACTAGTTTTTAATCGTTTTTTCAGTCCTTCGTAAAGCATGTGTAAAATAATTAGCTACTTTGTTCACAAACAGTCTTCAATACGTCCATCTCATTCGCAGTTCGTTCAGATCGCACCATGTCGATGTGCTCATGCACGTATTGCAATCGATATCCGATTGCACAACGTCGTATAACGCGCCTCTAGTAGGAATGAAGTACGGCAATTACGTTCCTGGTCTAGTAGGTCATTTTGTTTGAAGTACGTTGTCAGACGATCTGATAACAGAACGCCCATGTCGCCATCGACTTTTGATTTAATTCGAAATGCTCAATCACCTTCCCCGTCCGGGCAAGTCCATTAAGTTCGTAAATAGACCATAGAGCGTTGTAGCAAGGATCAGCCAGTTCGCACAGTTTAAAACCAGTTCGGCAATGTTTTAAAGCACACAGTGACAACTTGTTTGGTGTGATAGCTATTTTTGTCAATTCATTCATAAGCTACAAACGCTGTACTCACGACTGCAATTTACCGCCTGACTGCACAGCGTCGTAATACCTCTAAGGATTGGAGTACGACAGTTCTGTTCGTAGTTTGTCCCCAGTGCGCCCAGGTTGTCTTTTGTTACTCATTCTGATTGCAGAACGTGACGTCACCAGAAACGTCACCAGAAAGTTTTGAACATGCTCCCAGTTCTGATAAGGTGTGATACCATACTAGTTCTCACTACGTTCTCGAACGCGGGCTTAAACTGTGCACGAACGGATTTGACGCACTAAGAAGCGTTCAGGGTCTGTTTACATCAAACTACCCGAACGAGCTCGAGTAAATCATCCAGAATGTGTGAATCAATCGGCCAAGTGTACACTAAAAATGAGAAAACTAATCGAAAGGAACATAATTCTACATGTCCACGTACACGTTTTTTAAAGAAAACGTGTTATTCAACCTCCCTAGTACCAACGGCCAGTGTCGATGTATTTTGGAACTCAGTGCACATTGTGCATATGTCAGTTATTTTACAATTTACCCTACTATCACACCAAACTAGTTCTCACTACGTTCTCGAAAACGGGCTTCAACTGTGTACGAACGGACTGGACCTACTAGGAACCGTTTGGGATCTATATACAAACTTCATCGAACGTACTCGAACGGGTAGGTCCTCTAGAACTTATACAATGCTCAAAATGTTCTCGTGGTCGTCACGTTCTACAATTAGAACGAGTGACAACGTATTAACGACGAGCTGGACGTACTACGAACGGAACCGTCGTACTTCAATCCTACTAGGGACGTTTTAACAACGAGTTGAACTGTCTGAAGACTTGTTGAGAATGAAGTAGAACTAATTGCAAACGGGTTTAAACTGATAAAGAACGTATTTAACACTGCTTATGAACGAGTTAGCAGAAATATAGCTATCACACCAAACAAGTTGCCACT
>CAIIXF020000267.1:0-25000 GCA_903813345.2 Owenia fusiformis | reverse complement strand
AATGTATAAGAAATACTTTCTGAATAATTCCTAAAATATCAACATCTCTAATTTGATTGGTCAAAAATAAGGGTTACTATGGTAACTTGACTTTTGGGTAGGCGGGGCACTTTTTTACGTCACAAAATTTACCATTACAGAAATCAATCATATGTGCAAATGAAGGATCCCTATTTTTTGTTTGTCCTTATTTAAATTACAAATGTTCAGAGGGAAAATTGATGTTCATAGTTTTCTTATAAACATTTCTGAAATCCCGCTAGTCAATGCTGTACCAATGGGTCAGAAAATCAACAAAGAGTAATGCTATGGTAAGTTGGTTAAAACTTAACCATTTAGTCAAATTCTAAATTTTTCCATCATGATAATGCAGCTGAGCACACTGCTAATATTGTGCAGGAAACCATCACAAATAACTGGCAAAACAGAAAGCAAAGCTGCCCCAAGTTACATACTCCAAGTACCAAGTACTCTCCAGATGAGACAATCCTTGATTTTGCTGTTTTCACTAGGATGAAGGATCAACTAAGAGGTGCACTTTATGGAACAATGCAACAACTTCCGACTGCAGTCCAGATGGCCCTTCAAACAAGTTTTCCAGATGGCTTCATAGCACTGTATCGTCAATGGATTGAATGCTAGGGACTGTGCATTAAACATGAGAGTGGATATTCCTAAAACCTTATGGGACAATAGTTGTGACTATTATATTAAGTAATATCATATACAAGTAGGAAGCGAAGAAGAAATCCATGTGATAAACTCATAAACTGCCTACTATTCTGTTGAATTATTTGACAGTACGTAAAAAGTGCCCCGCCTACCCAAAGTCAAGTTGTGAAAATTCTATGGGAAAATATCGAGAATCTTTTAATTGAGAGCATTTTCCGTGAACTTATTGAACTTATTGGTATTTCAATTTTTTCATATACTGTTGCAATATGGTCATTCAATTGCTTATTTTTTAAATTCAAAGTACTCGCTAGAGTTTTGACTCGGACTGCATCTTGAAATTATAAAATTGATTAGGGAAAGCAACTTCACTTAATCATAAAAAACATTTATCAATTTTCCGATTAGAAATATCAATCAATAAACAAAATAAATGAACTCATAATGAAGCACTGTACAGTGCTGTAAATGTATGCTACTTAATATCGAGGTTGGTGAAGTGAAAATATTGCAATATAATTGACAGATTAATTATGTCATAGGTGGTACATATCGTCCCATTATTTCCACATTGTTACAATTGCATTTTCGCTGATATTGAGAAATCAGAGGTTGAAGTTAAGGTCTTCGGAACTTTTTGTTTGAGTAGTAGTTTTTAAAAACGTATTTTTTCGTATAGGTAATCATGTGTATATGTAGGCCCTGCAGAGCAAAAATCACTGATTAACAATAAATAAAACACATCTTTTTATGGTTTCTTGTTTTTGAAATAGCTAAATAACCCTGGAAACTGAATTTTTATTCACTTCCATTTTGTTATTGTTTTGTATACCATTATTCTGCCCATCTAATTATGAAGAATATGACTCGTGTTCCATTTTGACTGATAAAGTACTGGATGAGCTTCTGTCAACATTCTATCTAAAGACATCCGGTTGCCATCCAAGAGATTGCCATAACGCTCCCAATATTCTGGTAAAACGTACAACTTTACAAAAAAAGAAGTTCGTACCACAATTTAAAGTGAGCCTGATAAAGGGATCGCCAAAAGCAGAAAGACAATAAAAAGAAACCATCGGTATACGTGGAAGTACCATCGTATATCAAGGAAGTTAATGAAACAAAAAGGTGTTGATGGATTCATTACCCCCCTATCACACCAAACTAGTTCTTACCCGTTCTTGCCAGTCCTACGAAAAAGTCGTAAAACGGGCTCAAATCTGGCTGTGGTCGGGAAATATGTCTAAAATAGTAGCCTGGCCAGAACAAGTCATGCCTCTCTATTTTCTCAATAACTTTCTCAATTTTGAATATTTTTTCATGAAATCTTCACAGAATAAACCTTAAAGAATTCCTAACATACAAATATTTTTATATAGTAAATGCCCCATTAATTTCATTATTACAATCTTTTAAAAAATAATGTCATATTCTGTTGATGGGTCATTTTTGTCACCATTTTTTCTAAAAAGATACGAAAAATCTCCTATTACGTTTTGTCCTAATATGGTCTACAAATTTGATTGCATTTGATAGGGGATCATTTATCTTTTTTAGTGTTCTAAACCCACCATACTATTTCAAGACCTCATGATCCCAAGCCTCTATACTGCTCGTCCCATAAAAGGCATTACTACTCGCCTGTCAACAGAATATGACATTATTTTTTAAAAGGTTGTAACAATGACATTAATGAGGCATTTACCATATAAAAAATTTGTATGTTAGGAATTCTTTAAAGTTTATTCTATGAAAATTTCATGAAAAAATATTCAAAATTGAGAAAGTTATTGAGAAAATAGAGAGGCATGACTTGTTCTGGCCAGGCTACTAATTAGCTACTTCGTTCATAAACAGTCTTCAATACGTCCATCTCATTCGCAGTTCGTTCAGGTCGCACCAGGTCGGTGTGCAACGTCGTATAACGCGTCCCTTAGTCTAGAAGGTCATCATGACCTGATTACAGAACGGTATGGTCGCCATCGAATTTTGAATCGATTCAAAATTCTAAAATCACCTCCCGTCTGAGAACGTTCATGAAGTTCGTAAATAGACCTTAGAGAGTTGCAGCTACGTTCATTCCGTTCGCACACAGTTTAAAACCAGTTTTGAAGAACGCAGTGGCAACTTGTTTGGTGTGATAGCTATATTTTTGCTAAGTCGTTCATAAGCAGTCTTAAATGGAAGCTTACGTTAGTAAGCATCATTTATGGGAAAACACGTGTGTCCTAAATAAACTCCTCCCCTATCTATCAATCAGTCACGCATCTTGATCGTAAATTTCAGGGTAGTCTATCGTATTCAGTGTTGTATCAAGCGATTGATCAACACGTATTCAGCTCAGTGCGCTAGCTATTACATTGCAATTTTATCTTAAAGAATAAGAATGCCTCCAAAACGTAATGGAAGACGGTCCAAACCCTACGATAAGGGAGAGCATCAGTCTGAGGAACAGACTGCTAACGAAATGAGGGAGAAGCTTAAAGATTACGGAATACAAGTATAGAGTAAAATTTCTAAAACGGCTCTCAAACTGTTGTACAATGACAATGTGAATGGTAAACAAAACAATCCCGAGGAGATCAAGGTTACGTTTAATCCAGAAGCACGTGCTGATAACACAAGGGAAGAATCTCTAAAGAACTGAATGAAAATGTACGTGTACGTGGTCTTTCCGAGGTAGTAAACTCGTTAAAAGAAGGAATACGTCCAGGTACATCAAACCAGCAACAAACGCCCCAGCCAGGACCCAGTCAGACAAACAGTACGCCAGATATGATATTCCAAAATTTCGGGCTGGGAGCTACAGGGATTGCGCCAGTTGTACACGTGATCACAGAGCATACCTCAAAACCAAGGGGCTACTGTTTAGGGCTATAATAATACTAACCATGACACCAAGTCACCACGTGAGATACGATGACAGGCCCTCCAACAATTTTAACTCAGGTAATGTCATTCTAGCATGTTGACAATCTTTACGTACTATCGTGAACATGGTCTAAATACGCCATACTCAAAGTTATATTTACTATAATTACGTTCTAAAGTGTAGATATTCACGGATTTTCAGAATTTGCATTTGATCCCCGTATAAGATGAGTCTATGTGAATAGTACATGCATCTATTATAATAATTGTAAAGAACTTGATCAAGATTCGATAATTATAACTAAGTACTCATATTCAGATACACACAGCCATCAACTCATAAGGGAGTCTCAGTTACAAGTGCATTCATTTGAATACCTTTTTACATTCGTTCGACTTCACTTCTTAAAAGAGAGCTTCGTAGTTTATAACTAGACTCTGCGCTCAGGGTACCATTTGGAGCAACTTTCCAAAGCACCCAATAAACGATGCTATTTTGATTACATTAAAGGGACAACAAGGTCTGTAGAGAGAAACTTTTCTTTACTTTTTAAGCTAGCAGGGCGACGGTTGGCTTAACATCTTCTTTGGGATACCTATTTTTCGTAAATTTATGGATAAGCTATCATTTTCAGCATCAGGGAGTGTAACTTCAGTTCAGGGCTTCTATAAGAGAAGTCCCACCTATAGATTTTTTCAAGAGGGAAATCAGCTGAAATAATGTTCATCCAGGGTTTTCTTTGGGGATAATGAAAGTATAAGTTAGTCTTCATGAAATATACAAACTTGAATATCTTTTGAGACTGGTCCTTGATCGGTCAGCATTAATTGTTGCACCTTTAAGTTTTTATCGTATTTATAAAAAATTAGCTTCTTCATGTCACGTATAAACAGCTCTTAGTGCGATCTACAATTTACATTGTTTATACTTTCTAACTTGTGATTTGTAGAGGTTGTTTGTAAGATTTGTATACTGCTTGGTGATTTATGTTACAGAATTCCTCAAGATAATCCTCGGAAGTCTACCGGCTGCTAGCGTGATATTCATCTCCGTAATCACAACATTGGACATTTAAACTATATTAAATCCCCACATGCTTCTCTTCATTGGACTTACTCAGTGCGCATGGGGTCTGAGTTGACCCCCCTATTTTTCTGTAATACACTATTACATTTTTTAACAGGGTTAGGTCACCGGATTAGAAGCATTTGCGCTATGGCACCTTTGTACAAGAACAGTTCAAAGGATTCGACCCTTCTATTAACTGTGCCTCTCTGACGTTTGATGAAATCCCATACTTTGGATTTATCCGTTGCTCAACATAAAGCAGGCAGATAATTGTTTATCAGTGGCTACAAAAGTAGCATAAAACACTAGTGGACACCCTAAGAAAGGATTCTTCGACCCTTATGCAACCATTATCGTGAAAACAGCATATACCCTCGCCTTCCTCCGAGTTTCACTAGTCCTACTCAAGGAACTATAAAGGTCTACGGGTGAAAGTCATTGCACCTGTCTGATAAAACAAGCTTAATAAACTACCCACTTCTCTGCTTCGAAGACAGATCCATTCTGGAAAATGGGTATCAATTTCACTGTACCTGTAAAATCCGCAGTCTGTCCACAATCAACATTCACAGAATTTGGCCAGAAAACAATTGAATCATCAACAGTCGAGCGCTATTTCATTGTTACGAAAGGCTCATGACTGAGCGACACATTAATCATGACTCTAGGCAGATGGTCGTCGGACTCATTCAGACGTTACATAAGACCAAACGAACGTTGCGTTCAAGCAGCCCAGAATACAATGAATATCAACTCAAGCGCCACGGACTGTGTTTATTTATAATAACTGTAACAAGTAAAACGTAAAGATATTCGAACGATAATTTAAACAGGATAAACATTGCTTTCGTGAACTAATCCTGATTCATTGTTGTTTCCGTTTAAACAGGGACGACCTGTCCCGAGAGACAGTATTAATAACTTCAAAAATTAAAATACTTGTAAACTAAACAATATCCTTACTTGGGGCTCTCTTGCATGCTTAAACTTAAACTATCTTTTAGCATGCGCGATTTGGGCACTAACACTCTTTGGCAATCGTTTTTATAACCCCAAGTTACACTTGTAACCCACAACAACTTCTACTGAGCGGTATATTCCCCTTCGGACCAAGGAAATTGCCGTTTCCTTCAGTACTAGTTGTACTAGGTTATCATTCTCTTGACTGTTCCCTTCCGGGCCAGGGGAATATCATGACGCAATGAAAATCTAGCCCCCTTCTAAACACCCGTTCATTGGTCAGTGTCGCTCCCAAACGGGCTCAAGCTCCCGGGACACATTGCTTGCATCAGTGAGGGTACCACCGATCACCTATACCTGCAAACCATTGCCCAAACAGCAAGGGCGTGGCGGGGTATCAGAGCTGATCCTTTTTCGGAATAATAGAAATATTCATTCACATTTCAATGTTTTTTCAGTGACATGATGTTAGTGCCTCGATTCATGAATAGGCTCAAGTCCAAAGATATTGTATTATATTGTTATTTTTAGGTTTTGGTTTATGTTGTACCATGTATTAATATAAGAAATTATTATGCAGAATTATACAACGTATATATATTCATATATGGACGTGTTTGTTTCATAAATACGTTCTTAATCAGTTTAAACCCGTTTGCAATTAGTACTCAATACGTTCTCAGACAGTTCAACTCGTTGTTAAAACGTCCCTAGTAGGATTGAAGTACGACGGTTCCGTTTGTAGTACGTCCAGCTCGTCGTTAGTACGTTGTTACTCGTTCTAATTGTAGAACGTATCGACCACGAGAACATTTTGAGCATGTTCTAAGATCTAGGGGACCTACCCGTTCGAGTACGTTCGATGAAGTTTGCAAATAGACCCAAAACGGTTCTAGGTACGTCCAGTCCGTTCGTACACAGTTGAAGCCCGTTTTCGAGAACGTAGTGAAAACTAGTTTGGTGTGATAGTAGGGTTACTAGTTATACATACCACTAAAATAAATGCAATCACTTCTTTTGAAGAATCCTTTTTGTTGTGAAATTTATTTGCCAGTGTGGTTAATCAATATATGAATGGACTTTTCGGGTATTTCTCTAGTAGAGTTTATCTTTACCTAAATGAATTCAATATGATTTACTAATTTTGTTATGATATCAGCAGACTGTTATTGTAATGTTGATCCCAAATTTACATGCACAATATCAAGATCATTTGTTCCTATTATCAGGTTTACATTGACACTAATGATGTATACTTTATCATCAATTGTTTTATAAAAAAAATGTTTACAAATTCTAAATTCTAGGTGACAATTTAAGGAAAATGCTTCAAGCAATATTAACTTAGATTTTCCACAATATATGGGCTCTTTTTGTTTTTACTATGTTGTTTTTAAATAGTTAACGCTTCGCATTTTATACAAAAGTATTTATTAAGTATCTTAATTCCGAAAATGTCTCCACTTTTGACAAACAATTTGCATTTCCATTTACCAACCTGACCATACCTTGCACGATAATCGGCTTTAACCTAAATCATGTCAAAACATCAAATATATAATTTTATTTGGCATCCTTTTGTAATCCATATTTCTTCTGATGAAGATGTAGACATCATTTTAGCAATCATTCCTAGAATGGGATTGAAAAATCTTATGGGTTTGACTAAAAAGGATTAGACACGTCGTGCGTGTTATCAGACACTCGGGGTCTAAATGAAATTCGAACATGGCTGTATTGATGCCTTCTATAAACTGTGAACAAAGTCAATGCTTCAGCTAGGTTATATTCGAGATCAATTACCCGGCTCTGTACTAAGTGTTTCGTTCAGTGCACTCATTGGTCAGTTTAGGTCGTTCCGTTTTTTTCGCATCCCCCCCCCTCGTCTGCAAAATTCAAAATGGCAGGGAGAAATTTTCCGGAGCCAAAATTTTCTGTCGGAGCATTTGTTAACTGTAATCTCAATAATTTCAATAATTATCAATGTAGTAGATATGCGTGAAACCAATAAAACGGGCCGAAATGTCAATAAAAACTTAAGTCTGGGTCAGGAGGTAAGTAAACAAATTGGAACAGCCAATCGCTCAACCGGAAGTAGAATCGGAAATTGGAATCGTAATATAGACCTCAGAGCGGGTACTAGTCGGTCGGTCGTTCGGGGTACAGATAACATTTGTGCCAAGACCAGCGGGGTGTATTCGAAACTAGTACCCCTGCTCTTCGGTCTATATTTCTTAAACATACTGTTCAATTGTAAGTATAATATTTAAAATACAATTTGATTTTGCAATGATCAATTTCGAATGTATTTAATGCCATACTGTAGAGTAGTTATACATGTACTTAATTTCGTGCGAAAATACCTGAAAGAACATACAGATTTGCATATTTCGATAATGTCCTTGTTATCGTCCATCCCATAATAGTCAATTCTGTTACACTTGCTCTTCATCTGCTTTATGAATAAGGTTTCGTTTCCTGCGTAGCAACAGTTGCAACATGCGAGACATGATATTATGTAAAATACAACCACAGACCTCGTATCTTCACCAGGACCAGGTGCCCCAGAATTACGATTGCTAAACTCAAACCTCAAATGAAATATTGAATACTGTAGGCTGGTTTGTTTAGCATGATAGTTTAAAGCAGTAACTAGCCACATAGTAAGACTGGACCATTCGAATAAAAGGATAGGTATTGATATGTTGACATGTCTCTGGTTGAACTGAATATAACAATGTTTTTCTCTTAAACCAATTATCGAAAACATTCTATAAAAACACGGTCCTTTATGTATAATGTTGATTGACTGACAACAATTTAATGCGAAAATTATTTATATATATTTTACGTAACTGTTTTTGTTAACATTTTTCGTCTTTTGGTGTAATTGTTTTTCTGTTCCTTTCTACCAGTTCTTGAGAATGAAACAAAATGTCTTTCCGAACCTTGTTGGAACAAAATAACATATACATTATATTAAGATTTTCTTAGACCTCTCGTTATACAAAGGAAATTTTGGTTGATTTAGCAAAAAGTATTCAAAAAATTAAAACAAAATCACCCAAAATAGATAAAAAATTAATTTTATTTCATGAACAAGATACTTTTTTAAAATCAACCAAACTTTCCTTTGTACAATTACAATATTGAGAGCCCTAAACACGTTGTGTTTATGTCGTTTTGTTCCAATGAGGTTCGGATAAATGTTCCATTTCATTCCGAACATATGATACCAAGAACAACATTTCAGAATTGTTTGATGACTGGTTTAAGAAAAACGTGTATTAAAAAAGTTCAACATATCGATACCAATCCTTTGCAGATCTTTTATCTAAATCACTTTATATTCCATAATCATTTGCAAAGTAATTAAACATAACGAATAATATTTCATCATGTTAGTTAACACAGACACATTTGTGTAATGATCATCATACAATGAGATAAACACGATACAAATATATTTCATATTCCGCAATGAATATGGCATATTCACCTGCGGTATAACACATTGACTTTGTTGAGAATAACACCCCAGTCACATTTGTCGTACGGAGGGCGTGCGTCGACCGCAGATCAATTAAATCAGTTTATTTCTGCGGCGAGCTTTGGAAAACTACGCTCGCCTTGCGGCCTCCGTACGGCGTATCCAATTATAACTCGGAGTTTTACACCCCAGTCACATTTTCTACGGCGACCTTGCGGTCTATCATTTCTGCGGCCTTCCCTGCGGCCTGCAAAAATCTGCATTCGCCGTACGGAGGCCGCAAGGCGAGCGTAGTTTTTCTACGCTCGCCGCAGAAATTCACCGATTTAATTGATCTGCGGTCGACTTGCGGTCGCCGTGCGACAAATGTGACTGGGGTGTTAGGCAAAATAGTACCTCTGAAAAATAGTCCAATTGTTGTTTATGTTTTGAAGAGCCAGGACTAAATAATATTGTTAATCACGCCAACCCTTGCTCTTTACTTCTTGTCTCATAAGAGTGTAAATGCTCTGATTTTTATGATACATAATATTAAAAAGGTAAGAGTAGCCTACTTATTGTATTGAAACAAATGGATATGTTATGCATGCAATGACTATCGAAATCAATAAGAAAAATTATGCATTACATTGATAAATTAAATAATATTAATCTTTACCATATACCTTTATCAACATCAAGTAATTTTTCAAAACAATAAAAGTAAGAAAAATTGTTTCGAGAACTGGAGGCCCATATCTTTGCTATTTCATCCATCTTTCTTATTTTGACATTTTTTGAAAAAGGTGCTCATTCGTTTACAAAATTGCATCTTTTGTAGTCAGGATCTTAAAGGTTTGAATCCAAACTCCCGTTCTGTAGGTCATATTTCAAGTTTACAATTCTTGCACTATTGCAATTCTTATTTATATTTAAAAAAATGTTTGAGAGAATTGAGACCAATTTAGGCAGATTAGACGAACTGGTTTAACAGAAAAACGGAGCGAATGTAGATGAGTTTCCTCATTGCAATTAACATGATTAACGATTATCATTTTTACGTTTTACTACAAAGTAAACTGATTTTTCATCTTTCAAACAATAAATCACAAATAACTTAAAATAGATATTTTTCATATTGAAATTTTGAGATGAAAACAACGTAGCTATTTTTTAATAACAGCGATACCCTTTTTCATAATGGCCAGATTTGAATAGAATTTTCAAATGAATTTGCAACCATCAAATATACACTTCATCAGACACCCATGGAGATTTATTTTTCCCATTTTGAGAACTATTGTATAATAAGTCATTGCTGCATCTCCATTAAAAGCTATACATTATCAAAAATTAAATATGGAGGTGTTAAGGCGTGTTGGCTCAGCTTTTTTTAGTCATGTAATTTATGTTGAAATTACACAAGACTCCAGTACTTACAGATGCACGTCGGCTTAGTTGTTTTATTCATATAATTCATGTTGACATTACACAAGACTCCAGTACTTACAGATACATGTTGGCTTAGTTGTTTTATTCATATAATTCATGTTGACATAACACAAAATAAATGAACACTCATTGATAGGCGAGAAGAACCAATGGCCAAATGTGCCAGGAAAGTACTTTTTAAAATACACGAAGGGGAAAAGGACAAATGAGGTACCATTGTAAAGCTAAGGACTTCGGCTTTTCAAATCCACCTGTACCTAAGTTTGAATTTGGGGCAAAAATTGCAAAAACATCCGTTTCCATAGCAACCATTTAAAATATAATCAATAAATCAGAAATCACCTTTGGGATCGTAGAACACCCGTTATCTGTCCAATTCTAATGATACATATATCAAAATGAAGCTATTGATGTCCCCTTGTTTATAAACAAGAAAATATGCAAATTAGCTTATTTGCATATCTATTATGACATCATAAGTAGATTTTTTAACCGAATTTGAGATATTTTGGAGATTTATCTGATATAATAATGAAGCATTATTTGTAATTGAAAATTATCGGTAGATATTACTTGATATCATTATTTGAGTTAGAAATAATTTGACTGCACAGTTTGAAAAGTGCTAAAACTGCCGTTTCCATGGCAACATTTAAAATGTTATCAATTGTTTAGAAATCACATTTTTGAACAGTACACCTGTTTTTTGTCAGATTTTAATGAAACAGATACCAAAATAAAGCTTTCGACGTCCCCTTGTTCACTTAGAACAAAAATGCAAATTTGCTCTCGTAAAGACATCATAATTGGAATTTTGACCTTATTTTGACATTTGATTTTCTATTTTTTACCATATTTGGACATTTGATTCTATATTGTAGCGACATATTTGTCTTCATGTGTTAAGTATTTATTATCAATAAAGTGTGATGATTGTAGAGAAGTGTAAACTGCATATTGTGTGACATCCAGTTAACTAACCATTGATTATACGAATTTGAATAATTTTTATAGAAGTATATTATATGCAAGAAATATGCGATTCGGACCTGATATACATGCACATTTCAAAGGAATAAATATACTTGCCTTTTAGAAATATACTCATGCAAGATTATTATTTCTATTATTCAATTATAACTTGAATAAACTTTGAAATGTATGAAGTTGCAATTCAATCTGATTACCCTGATTACTCTCAAATATCTAAGCACGAGTGCCAAGGTGAAATGACCAAAAGTTGTAATGGAACTGTATGATGTACTGTTTCTATGGTGATGAGTTGATGATCTCATCGGCCATTATGATGATGTCACAAAACAATTATGCAATAGTGTCATAATAGGCTGAAACACAGGCTTTTCAAACACAGATTTTTGCAAGCACAGTAGGCTTTTGCAAACTCAGGCCGTAACATTGAAGTCCAGAACCAACTTCAACTTGATGGGATGAAAGGAATTTTTGTTACATGAGTTGGAAAAGTTAGAGGTATGTTTTAGGTATGTCACAAATGCTTTAAGAAAAAACTCTTGTTTGAGTGAATATTACCACCATCCAATGTTATTTTTGATCATAAATCGGGTCTTCAAGCAATATGGATTTTATTCTCAGTATTATGCTTTTTTGACTTTATTTAAGGTATAGATATAATATTGCATATATTAAATGATAGATCCAATGATCAAGTTGATAATGAAAATTTATTTATTTCAAGTGATGGGATGAATGGCTCCAACATTGAAGCTCAGAACCCACTACGAACTTGGAGGATGAATGGATTTTTTGTAAGATGAATTGGAGAAGTTATGTTTTAGGTATGTCACAAATGCTTTAACAAAAAGCCTTGTTTAATGTAGGTACCATTATGTTGTATGTTTGAGTGTTTGAAAGGTAGAGATATATATTGCACATTTATGTATTAAATAATAGCTCCAATGATTTTATCCTATAATTATTTGATAATGGATTTATTGTTTTCCAGTGATGGGATGAATGGCTCCAACAGTAAAAGCTCAGAACCAAATTAGAACTCGACGAAATGAATGGATTATTTGTTAGGTGAAGTGGAGAAGTTAGAGAAACAATTTAGGTATATCCCATTATACAACCACCATCCAACATCATTTTGTGATATAAAATATGCGTCTTAAATTAATATGGATTTATTATGTAAGGTTTAGATATTATATTGTATTTATTGAATAAAAGCTCCAATGATTCTATTAGATAATCAAATTGATACAATATATCATTTGTTTTCAGTGATGTGTTGATGGGATGAATGGATTAGTTGTAATGGCTTTATAGCTACGTTTTAGGTATGTCAAAAATGTAACAAATATTATTTTCCAGAGAAGGTACTACTTCTACAAACCATTGTTTATTATGATAATGTAGTTAAGACAATAGAGATTTACCATTATTCAATTACAAGAAACTTAATTCAATTGTATATTATAATTATTGTATTATATCTTATAATCGCTTCAATGGCAACAAGTGATATAATATGCTTAATTTGACTTTATTTATTTTCAGTAATGGGAAGCATTGAGACTGTTTGATGAAGGAGATAGAAGTTAAAGCTACAATTTAGAGCTAAATTTCAGGTGCGTCAAAAAGTAGTTCACGCAAAAATAGTGCGACTGTGTAACGTCCACCGTGAACATGTAGTTTTGATTATTAAGAGGGTGTTTCTTGACTCGGTACAAGAAGACATTAACCTCAATCTCATGGTTGTTATCATATTTTCGATTAAAAATATTTATACTTCCTCAAATTATAAATTACTATTTTTATGATTTTAATATTAAAAAATATAGTCATATTTATAGTCATAGAATAGAAATGGATAATAAACGAAGTACTACTAACTTAAAAAATACTAACTTATCAAGCACGTACCCCACACAAACTCTGATTTCTCTGACGCCTTTGGGATTCATGCCAGAAACAAGTGGCCTCGTGTTGAGGTTTAGACACATTCATCGCTCCGATTACCTGTAAGGTTTTGACTGGGAGGGAATGTAGTCTATCCACATTGCACGTTTCTGAACCATGGCTAGGAGTGTAACACGACGAGTTTGCACACGCACTGTCCCACACTATGCATACAAAACATTAATTTATTTAATTTCTGACGGTGGTATTATTTTCTGGATAAATACTGACACCGATTATATGATGTTGGAAGATTTATTCAATACATTACAAAGATATATTCATAGCAACAGTTATCATTAGACTCCAGATTGGAAATCTATTGCTTTTGCTTGCTTCTTCTTCCCCTTCTTCATGTGAGCAAATTTTATCTTTTACTTTAAGTGACTTAAATGGTTAGTTGAGGAATATTGCTGGGTATGATGGGAAATCAGGTTATTAAATCTAGGTTAAATGTCAAGAACTAGGTTAAATCTTGAGTTTTCACTATTTTTACAGTTTTCACCATTGCCTTTAAGCATTTTCTTGTTCTTTTTATATGACGTTTCTTGCGAAAAAGTTTATTCCTAAAGGCAAATTGTATTTTGATTACACTTTTACAGATATCATTGTCCCAAAACTAGGTCAGCAAAAATTCAATGTTTAAAGTATCAAAATGATAGGAATGTCCTCTGAGTAGCAAATCCCAAGGAACAAAACACATTGAATGTCGAGTGGTCTTAATATCTTAAAATATTTTTGAGCAGAACTCCTATGTCCCTAAAGCATCGACATATAAAATTTAAAAAACACGTATTTGAGTAAATGGCGTCTATATTAAAATACTCTTTTTGATCAGGACTCATATGTTCGAATTCCTCAGGTATCAGCATATGAAATTTGAACAAAATCTGAAAAATGGATGCCGTTTTAAAATTCAGCGGCCATCTTGAGAATGTCTTTATGAGCAGGACTTTTATGTCCCTAACATGCATAAGGCATCATCATATGAAATTTGAACCAAATTGGTTAACTAGTATCAAAGTTTTCAAATATTACATTTTTACAACAAATGGCGGCCATTTTGAATTGAGTGACCATACTGAAAATTCCTTCTCGAACACTGCTTCTATACACATATGGCATACGCCTGTAAAATTTGAATCAAATCCGTCATCTGACATTTGAGTTATCCTACGGACAAACTATTTGACGGACAACAAACAAACGAACTGACTGATGTATGGCTTCTCTATGTCCCTTTGAACTTCATTCTGTTGGATAATCAAAATTGACAACCACTCGAACAAACCAACCAACCAATAGGTTAAACGATTAAAGATGAGCATAAATATGACAAGTTTAGTCAACATTTTGAAGATCTAGTTCATTCAATCTGGAGTCTTAAATTGATCTTGTTCAATCTCACCAGTCTAGCTATTATCATAGCAATCTAAATTTGTTCTTTAAGCCATCGTGATTTTAAATAAATTTTATGTTTATGCAGTTATGGCAAATTATTTAATTAATGTGAGTCCTGACTTTATTTACAGACAATGGAGTCTAGAGCGAGTATACACATCCCCCTTAAAAGGAGGCTGTCAGATGCGCTACTGACTACACCAAAGAAAAACAAAGTGAACAATAAATGCTTCATATGCAATAGACGATATCCCTTAGAAACTGTGTCTATATTAGGAATAGATGGTCAAAAGACATTGTTGAAACTTTCAAATGATAAAAATGACACCAGTATGCACTCTTATTTAAACCAATCAAACATTAATCACCTAATGTCATTGGGTGAGATAGGGTATCATAGGTCATGTTATAGAGAATATACAAAGGCATCATCTGTTTCTGCCAAGGTACAAAATGAAGATAAAATGATAGAAAAAAGTCAACTCGTTCAGGAGATACTGTACGCAATAATGATTTGTGTATAATATGTGAAAAGATTTCTTATAAAAAGGACAGGGTGCTACATGAGGTGAAAGACCAAAACACGATTTTATCCATGAAAGGATTTGCCAAAGATACAGAAAAATTCAATTTGATTGGACGGATTGAATCATTCCATAACATGTATCAAAATGTAAAATATCACACTGGATGTTACACTAAAATACATAATCAAGCAAAGAGAAAGAAAATCTTTTCTCCAAACTCAAATTCTAATGCAACTGATGACATAGTTGATAGATTCATTGGCATGATTGACGACAACATAAAACAAGGAAAGATATACAAACTAGTTGAACTCACACATATCTATCAAAGCATTCTCCCAGCTAACTCGAGTGCTATCAATCCAACTAGGGTTCAAAACATCCTTAAGTCACATTATGGTGATGCTATCACTATACATAATCAGCGTGGACAAGGTAAATCAAACATTATTTGCAGTAGCAAAATCTCAATAGGCAGTATTCTAGGTAATACTGATCTAGATAGTGAGAACATCTTACCTAGTATTTCAGAAGAGGATGCCACGTCTCCATTACATAGAGTTGCTGAGAGGATAAGAAATGATATCAGAACACAAACAGCATATATCAACGATATGTACCCCAAACCAGATGGCGTTTCCCTCGATGCCTCAGAAAGGCTTGTACCCAAATCTTTGCAATCATTTCTGTATGGGGTAATAGACAGCAACGCAATATCAGAGTCAACATACACTCCAAGTATAAAAATCAAAAGAAGGTGCCTAGCAATAGGGGAATGTATCATGTATGCTGCTTCGGGAAAAGTCCCACCCCTTCACCTAGGTTTGGCACTTCAAATGCAGCATGATTATGGTAAACGATGTATTATTGATACACTTAATTCCCATGGGTTTTGTGCATCATATGATGAAATACGAAGATTTAATACGTCTGCTGCCGTAGAACAACAAGACAAAACAATGGAAAATGGTGTCTATATTCCACCATCACTTATCAGCAGAGAAGAAGGCGGGAGGCTAATACACGAAGCTGCTGATAATCTAGATATTAACACTGCAACATTTGATGGTAAAGATACCTTACATTGTTTGGCTGGTAACCTTTTTCAGCTTCAGTCAAACCAAAAACTAAGTAATAGAACAGACCAAAATATTGCCAGACAAAAAGAGAGATCATTGCCTGTAACATCTGGGATGAATCTTAAATATGTTGACCACTATGAAAAGCCAATATTACGACCTGTACCCCAAATCATACCTGATGCACTCATGAAGCTGAAACGACTTCTCAATTTCAATGAAACACGACAGGTTATGTTTACAAATCTGATATGACTTCTCCTTAGACAAACTTCACGTAGTCAATCAAAATTGTCAAATCTCATAGATGACCATGCTCAACAAGTTCCATTTTGGACAGGCTATAAATCAGTTTCATCAAGGGAGACATCAGTAACAAAGATCAGCTATGACACAATAATTGATAGAAAGGCGACTGACCCTGCAACACTATACACCCGAATGAAACGATCCTTGAAACGTATGGAAATTCTTGGTCAAGAAAATGCAGTTATTACATTTGATCAACAGCTGTATGCCATTGCACAAAATGTTCTCTGGTCCGCCCCTGACTTAAAGGATGTCGTTCTCCGCATGGGTGGATTCCATATGGTGGAATCTTATATTGCAGCTATCGGGAAAATATGGGGGTCTGCGGAACTGAGAGAGTTGCTCGTAGATTCTAAAGTCTACGCAGCTAATACAACAGACCATATTCTCAATGGTCACCAGTACAACAGAGCAGCACGGGCATTGATCCTCTCTTATGAAGTTCTCCGTGCTCTACAATTAGAGTCATTCTTAAGCAGTCAAGATAATTCTTTAGTAACCGATGCATTATTGAAAGAAATACAAGATGCATTCAATGGTCAAAACAACAACGTCAAGGACAATGTGCTAGAATTAGCATTGAGACTACAGCATGAAATGGAAAACAAACTGTCTGCATTTATAGCAACACGATCCTTACAATCTAAAACATTTAAGTTTTGGAGCGAGTATCTAGAGGCAATTGAAAATCTATTACTATTCATAGAGGCAGAAAGAGCTGGTAATTGGAAACTACATTTGCACGCAACAGTTGCAATGCTACCATATTACTTTGCTGCAGGAAGGACAAACTATGCTCGTTGGCTCCCAGTTTATATCATGGATATGATCAAACTACCAAACAAAGTCAAAATTCCTTTTGAAGAAGGAGATTTCACAATACATATGACCCCTGCAACTTTCAATGGCGTGTGGTCTGATATGGCGACAGAGATGAATGTTATACGTGATGCTAAGGGTGGAGGGGGTATCGTTGGACTCTCAAATAATCAACAGGCAATTTTGCGATGGACGCTTACCCGGCAAATAATTGGCCAATACTCCAAAACTTTTAAAGAAAGAAGTGGTCTATCTTCAAATAGTTATGATGTTCACGAGCAGGAAAGTAAATCTTTCTTGGAAAGGGATGAAATGCATGCATCAATGATGATGAAACACATTAAAGATAATATGATAGATCCATTCTCAGTCAGTAGCCCATCCAATTTGGCACATATCTCCAGCGGAAAGGTTGCTAACATGGATGTCGATAGATCGTTGTGCAACATAATAGAATATGGGCGGCTAGAAAGTGAACATTTTGTATCAAGAGTGTTTGAGCAAGGAAAAGAGTTTTATGCACCGATTAAAAGTACAATCATAACATTTCAGACTCAAGAAAAAGCCTCAAAGGTGAAAGTGAAAGGTAAAGTGCAAAATGTGCTAATATCTCCTGAATTAGTGTTCAGGCGAACACTTGTTCTATCTGAAGCAGGGAAGATCTCAATGGAAGAAGTCATGAATCATCCTATAAGCTCAATACCACCATCATTATTTCACGAAGATGGCTCCATGAGGAAAACCAATAAATCAGTTATCATACACAAAATCGAGGGACTATGCCCATCAGAAAAGCAATTTCCAATATCACAAAGTCAAACACATGACATCATTATCAGGGATACAATGAATGAACTTCACAAACCTAAATATGAGAAATGTGAAAATTTTGAGGATGTTCTACGTGTATATGTATCAGGATTAACTGCTTTGCTGAAACAAGCAAATGAAGTAGTTGAAGTGTTTGATAGGTACGACCAACCGTCGGTAAAAGATGGCGAAAGATTGAGGAGAGGCGAAATGCTTGAGGCAGAAACAAGACCATGTACAATAAATCAAGACAGAAATATCCCTGGGTCATGGGAAGAATTTTTGAGAAAATCTTCAAATAAAATTGCTCTCATTCAATTTCTTAGTGACTACATGACATCCCATCAAGACATCGTTCCATTGGGAAAGATTCTGCGTATAGTTTACAATGGAAATACAGTTGAGGTACATTCACACAAGACTTGTAGAGAAGTTCTCAAATGTACACATTTGGAAGCAGATACCCAATTAATCGCCCAAATGATTAATTTAGATAACCGTCCTGAGCAAGCTGGCAAACAAATCAGATTCATTCTACATACACAGGACACAGATGTATTTGTATTGGCACTGCACCATTTTGTCAATTTTAGAAATACGAAAGAAGTGTGGATTTATCTAGGTGTTGTAACAAAAATAACAGATAAACGCAGGTTTTTCCCAGTCCACAAAGCAGTAGATACTCTTGGTGCAGATGTGTGTAACATACTACCGATGTTACATGCACTTACTGGATGTGATACCACGTCTAGCTTCTTTGGTATTGGAAAATCCAAGGCAATAACTAAAGTCCTGAAGAATCCCAATGATTTCGTAGGTTTGTCAAGTCTAGCCTTATCCAATAAAAAGAAGGCAATCAAAGAATCCACCAAGGTAGTTAAATACCTATATGGTGTTGATTCTAATGGGGACAATCTAAATAAGATCAGAGCAAGTATGGTGAGAACCAATCCCTCGGTAAATTTATCAAAAATACCTCCAACTGAGCAGGCTTTGACCGAACATGTACTCAGAGCAATGTATCAGTCAAAAATCTGGACAGATGCAAATATCTCAGAACCAGTGGCAGTAGATCCAACAAAGTATGGTTGGGTACTTGACAACAGCATTCTCCAACCCGTCTATTTTTGTGGAAAGTCAGCTACAGAAGTGGTAGATAACTTAATCTGTGATTGTAAGGACAAATGCAAAAACACATGCTCCTGCAAGGAACAAAGTATGGGCTGCTCAACAATATGCAGATGTGCATGTGATGGATGCGACAATGTTTGAAACCTGCCAATAGAAGACAAGCATGGTAGACACATCGCCAAAATTAGGTTGATAACAAAATGCTTTATGAAGTGTGCCGTTATGCTCTCATTCATTTCGATATATTTTCGATCAATCTGAGTTTACCTGAGCATGACATAAACTGAACATAGTTGTTGATCAATTTAATTGATTACAAATCAATAAAGTGATATCACAATACATATTGATGAAATAACTAACTAGTGGCTGAAATCACACACAATAATTGAGAGGTGCTCATGCTAGAGAAGTATTTTGATATACAGGTTTTACTATAATTATCAAATCGAATTTGAAAATTTTAAGAATTAATTAACATATTTGTACATAATTCCTTATACAGCTATATCTTGTGAGCTGAAGTTCAATAAACCGATATCATCATGCATATGCATGGAATAACTGAAAGCATAGAAATATTACAGTGATTTATCCTACAGTTAATGTACTAAATTTGTAATAACATTAAAAAATAAATTTGATATCTATTGGAAATATGATATACTCTGGAAAACCAATATACAAATGGTGTTGTGACGATATACTTTGTTTACTGATTTCCGCCAAATTGAACTATTTGACATGAACTTTATTTTTCAATGATATAATACATTTAGTACACTAGCCTGTATGATAATAAAAACATCATGAACTTCACAAGTCCAGGAGTGCTTCGCTTTCTCGTGAATATATTAATATCACCTCGTAGACAAAAATGATATTCCTCAAAATCATAGGATGAAAATATTTTCTTGCTCAATTCTATGTCTGAAGATATAGAAAATAGTGTGCCTTTATCCTCATCTTTATCCCGGTGCTATTTTAGTAGGCATTATATGCAGATCACTTATGCATGTTAACATATATGTCTAATGTAAATAATGCTAGTATAGCAGAAATATGGAAATAAATATTGTATGTATACATTTAAAATACAATTTATTTATTCTTTATAAACATATGATTTATCCTAAAATGGATTTTGAATAACATTTTGGTTTTAGTGCATTCTGCCCTCAATTCATTTCACCTAGAAATGCTTTTTCTGGACAAGTTACCAATAAGGATACGTTTCATACCCATTTATAAGTAGACTTATACACATTTAAAAGCTAATACTCAAATTATTTCTAGCATCAATAATGATATTTAAATAGTAGTAATTCTACCAGTTTATTAATAATTATAACTAATATGTTATCATTAATATCGAGAACATCTCGAAATTACCTAAACATTGGTTGAAAAAAAATATAATTATGACATCACAATAAATATGCAAATGAGCAAATTGGCATATCTTGTTAATTATGAACAGGGGGCTTCAATAGCTTCATTTTGGTATATATATCATTAAAATCGGACCAAGAACATATGTACTATGTCCAAAAATATGATATCCGATTAAATGATTAAGTTTTAAGTGTTGCCATGGAAACGGCTGTTTTTAGCATTTTTCAAAGCTTGCAGCCAATTTATTTCAAACTCCGATGATGATATTTAGTAATGTCTACCAATACATTTTCAATTACAATTAATGTGTCATTATAATATCAGATATATCACCAAAATATCTTAAATCGGCTCAAGAATCTACTTATGACGTCATAATAGATATGCAAATTAGCTAATTTGCATATTTTCTTGTTTATAAACAAGGGGACATCGATAGCTTCATTTTGATATATGTATCATTAGAATTGGACAGATAACAGGTGTTCTACAATCCGAAAGGTGATTTCTTATTTGTTGACTATATTTTAAATGGTTGCTATGGAAACGGGTGTTTTTGCAAATTTTGCCCCAAATTCAAACTTAGGTACAAGTGGATTTGAAATGCTGAAGTCCTTAGCTTTACAACGATACCTCATTTGTCCTTTTCCCCTTCGTGTATATTAATCACAATTTTCAGACCTCCATTCTACTAGCCTATGAGGCATGTTGGCTTAGTTTAATTTATATAACTTCTCTTGATATTACACAAAACACATTCACACTTGTAGAAACGTGTTGGCTCACGTTATACATCTGTTAACTTCCTAGGGTAGGACTCTACAATGACAAACATAAAGGATGTATATAACAGTACAATCCAGGCCTCAGAAAACGTTAAAACGGCTTAATATTTTAATACAGCTATGGATTGCACCAATATGTATGGCATCACATGTTGAATATTGGATTATTTTCAAACGCATAGACATAAATATTGACAAAAAGAAAAACATTTAATCTTATGTCACGGTACATGGAATAACAAAACAAAGCTATCAAGCACATTTTCCATTTGTTGGATAAGATCGTATAGAGTGTAAATAGCTTGTTCCATTACAATTTTTTTCTGCGTCCTTGACTATTTATTTACGTCCTCATAATGGGAGGACGGCGTTGTTAAAAACCCAGAGTTACGTATTTCTCAAAATAAGAACTTAGTTTTTGGCTTTTCTGAAAAGAAGTCACCACAATATAAATACAACATACTTCCTGGCTTGAGGGCCAAAACATTCGACTGGAAACGTCCTTTGTAGTTGCCTGGTGGGCCATACCTGCACGTGACAACAGTTTCAAACCATTTACCTCTCTTCTGAGTGTACTCTCCACATCCTAAAGTCCTGGAGCCTTTCCACACAACCTAAAATGCAAATTATGTATGAGCCTGGCCATAGAATAACCGGTGTTATCACAAAGATTAAAATTATGCTACAGGGCCAAAAATGAGCCCAAGATTAAGAATTTAATGTGCTAAATTCAAATCCGACTTTTCGGTCTATATATGCAAGGAAAATTGTTAAGACATAAGCCATGGCTCATTTGAAAGGTCTCTTTGTGCCTTTTAAGATAAACAAAACTCAGAATACTGAAAAAGTCTGTGATAAGACCCCTTTTCCTGTGGCCTGGCTCATATATGATTTAATTTGAGATGCAATGTAATCAACACACTTTGAAAACAATATATAGTTGTGTAAGCCTATATGGAAATGATTTAGACACTGGGAAGTTAAGCTACACGTCTCAAAGAGAACCTGTACGTGAAAGTGTTATAATATGAGCCGAGGGTTTTACCATCCCCATCTCAACTGGTTTTCCCGGGACCTAATACAACTATTTTTCTCATATCTTTATCCTGAACACTATGAAGGGCAGACTTAATCCCTTATTACGCGTTCACGTTCGTTTAAAACGTGTTGCTTAACCTCTCTCCTAATTCTATTTAATCCCGTGTTGTTTTACGTGCTTGTACAATTGTACACACAATTTTTTGTAAGAATTATCATGGGCTTTCAACTAGAAATTTGAATTAATAACGCAGATGCGAGTAGGTAAATACCAGTTTCACCACCAGGTGGCTCGTTCGGGTCAGATAGCATGGCGGGTATAGTAGAAAGTTCCCTTTAACTTAAATTGCATCTGTTTTAGTGGTTCAATTTTCATATAACCCTTATGTATCTAATAGGTATGCAAATCAAAATATGTCCAGTAAATGAAAATATTATCTGACCAATATAAGAAAAGATATTTCACTTTTTGCGATTTTGTAACATGGGCTCTATGAAGAATCAACCCGAACTAGAAGTCACACTTTCAAAAATAATTAAATTTTCAAACTTGATAAACAATTTTCGAAACCATATTTCTAGATGTACTTTTAGATGTAGATTTCAAATATAACATCGCTTTGACTGAATTTTGAATATTTAATGGCGTAAATCAAGACTTTTCTACTCGCATCTAGTCTATTGAAAGCCCGTAGAATTATGGATCACTCAATAAACACACACTGAATTTATTCACGTAACGTTATGCTTAAGTATTTGAACCGGGGTCGAACCCGGGGTGACTACATCGGAGGAAAATCTGCTCTAGCTAGAAGATGCTGGGGTGGACGCGTGATCATATCACGTTTTGTATACATAGTGAATATATAATAGTCTACGATAGTTGTCACAGTGGTTACAATGAGCTGCAGTGGAGACGTAAACTTTCAAATGATGTCCGTTACCTGGGTGAAATGACCAGTTTGCGATGTGAATGCTCCTTTAGCATAGTTGTAATTGTACTTTCTGGCCTCGTCATACCTAAAAAATAGGATATATAAATTACTAAAGATGCATTTCTATCTTAAAATGCCACGTATTAATCTGAGATTTGGCATATCGATATTACGTTGGTGTGAAAGAAATGTTGTTCCTCCAGGAATCATTGTCCCCTATCTATTTGTGACTTGCTGAGACTTAAACCAGCGAGAAAAGTTCAAATTAGATCACCAATTTAGCCAATGGAGAGGTTGCTCCGACGATGTCTTCGCAACTGCTTATCTAGAATTATTTAATGATTGAAATTATATTTGGACCTTAAATATAATAATTCTGGGCGTAGCCAAGCATGAACCATGCGAGGCAATTGTATCACCAAATGCCATACAGTAATAATTTTTTCATGGGTTTTATCAGCTGTAGAAATGAAGTTCAAAGGTAGTAATCTACTTCATTTAACCTAAATTTGCCTAGTCTATAGACCGTTGCCTCGCCTATATACCTCTGCCTTGCCTATAGACCTCTGCCTTGCCTATAGACCGTTGCCTCGCCTATAGACCTCTCTCTCGCCCATAGACCTCTGCCTTGCCTACAGACCATTGCCTCGCATATAGACCTCTCCCTCGCCTATAGACCTCTGCCTCGCCTATAGACCTTTGCCTCGCCTATAGACCTCTCCCTCGCCTATAGACCTCTGCCTCGCCTATAGACCTTTGCCTCGCATATAGAAAATTGTCTCAACTATAGACATCTACCTTGCCTATAGACCGTTGCCTCACCTATAGACCTTTGTCTCGCCTATTTTAGATCTTAGCTATGCCCCTGGTTGCATACATGTATTTTTTTCTTGTACTAACCAGTTGAATGTTGCTTGTCCACACTGGCTCGAACTACTAGCTCTTGAGCTCATTCGTTTATATAAGTTCTCCCCAGCATTACCACGTGATGTCTTTGGGGAGTGTTTGAATTCTCCACTTTTGGCAAGTTTCTCGGACCAAACTCTAGATTCTCGGGCAAGTTTAGCGTTCCATACTAGAGGGCCAGTGCTGCGGTGCAGGGCACGGACGCGATTGTGGACGCCGAGGCACTCGTCTTTGAAACTCGCTGTATCCACAAAATAATTAATTAAAATGAATATCAAATCCAAACGGTATTTAAACCAAATTTAATGTTGTTTCTGTTCAGTTTTTATAAATTCTAAAGAATTTGCGTCGTCTATACACATTGTCCCAAAGACTGTTGAATATTTGCACCGCGTACGAGGGAAAGTCTGGTCGTTCAGTGATGCCTATAGA